>JAOUZG010017606.1:6277735-6305057 GCA_026289955.1 Argiope argentata | reverse complement strand
AAAAGTTTGCTTTGCAATAACCGTTAATAAGTCACAAGGACAGAAATTAAAAGTAGCAGGGATCAATTTAAGAGGAGAATGTTTTTCAAACGGCCAATTTTATGTAGCTTTCTCCCGAGTCAGTTCATCTGGCAGCTTAATGAATTTATCAACAGAAAAAAAAAACTCCAAAAAATGTTGTATACAAAGAAGTTCTTGCTTAAACACAGGTATAACAATAAAATGTAGATGGCCTGCGTTTGAAAAGAAAATAACTATTTTAAAAGCATCCTTAAGGATCGGTAAGGACAAGGGCATATATATAAGGAATCCAGGGGCGCCGGGACCCTCCCAAAATTAGGAAAAAATTATAGACAATAAGTAATTATTATAGAGGAATTTCGTAACTAAGTGCACGTAGCACTGTTATCCCCCACTAATTCCATTACCCAAGCAATGCCGGGTACGGGAATGCTAGGAAATTATTTATATGGCAAAACAACGTTTGCCGGGTCAGCTAGTATATATATATATCTTTCTCTCTCTCTGTGTGCGTGTGCATATTGATAAAAATTAATCATAAATTATGAATTACGATAACAGAATCCTATATTAATATAATGTTAATTAAGTAATTATAAAAAAAATATTTTACGTTGTTAAAATTTTAATTGTTTAATTCCGCCACAATATTGCAATATCGGTAAGGAGTCGAATGATTTGTTTAAATTTTACTAGGAAAGAATCCGTGAAAACATATACTTTTTGAAAGATTTTAAATTAAAATCTTCGAGCTATGATGCCACGAACAGATGTAATTATGCTTATAAAATAAGAGAGTGTAACTTATAAGTATTTAATTTATTAATACATGTTTACAAACGTTCAATATGATGAAAATGAAGTGTCCGCTTTACAACGGAAATAGGGGTGCAGTAGCTTCTAAGGGCATGTACCCGAGAGCAGAAGTCTGACTTCTGTCTTGGAAGAACACCCACACCCACTCGCTTGTACCGCCCCTTTTTACAGGGGGGGGGGAGGGGAGGACATTCACACATCCCATAGATAGTGCACAGAAGAACCACCATGCCCTAATCGAGATGACCAGATCACGAGGAAGACGCGCTACGTCTGTGCTAGGATTCCGGCAAAAACGTTCAATATATATTGATAAAATGAAACGGTCATTTTCATGACAAACCTCGGAAAATACTAGACAACAATAAAATTTTATTACGCGTATGTTCTAAACTGAGAACGATATAAAATTATAAAATAAGTTATATTCATTTTGAAACAAGTACAATTCCAGTTCCTTTATTTTATGATTAAAATTTTTTTTAATTTTACATTTAAAATCTTTTATCGTTTTAATTTGTATGCAGGAGAAACAATACCATTATTTTGTCTATCAAAACCCGATAACATGGTTGAATGACTTAGAACAAATTGCGATAATAATGTCCTGGAACGATAACGCTTCTACAGAAACATGACATTTTAATAATATTACAAGAGACAGCCGCTACGTTTAAATACAGCACTTTATGATTCATAGGAAAGATCTTCTTTGAACTAAGCGTTTAGTACGATGTCATCTTCCGATTTTTTTTAGTTACAGCTATTGGCCGGGCCTATTCGGAAGAGATAAGCAAGCACCAAACAGCCCATCGAAAAATCAATCAGATGAACTGTTTAATCGATGTTAAGCTGGAGACAATGAGCATTGTTCTGTTTCCTACTTCAAAGGCGTGGCTTATATCTACCGCATCCATCATCTTCACTTCTTTAACCTCAACACTTTTAAAAAGCGAGAGCGAACAGATGAGCTATCAAGTGAATAGCGCCAGCTTAATTTTCCGAGAAAAGATTTCAAAACTGTCTGCGCCTCGAAACATGACCACAACGCAAAGCTCTTTTGCCATGTGAGACCTCCACGGGCCATTCAGACCACAGATTGCATGCCTTCTCTATCGTTTGCAGTGCCCACAAAAAAGGGACTGGTATCAGATAAAGCAAAGAAATGCGAGAGATCGTCTTTCCCCAAGTTTACCTCGGAAATAATGGATCCAGACAGGAATTAAATGTATCACCTGGAGATAGATACGGAGCCTCACCCTTCAGCACAATCCGCGAACTCTTTCCCCCGATGTAAATGGCAGGGGTATGTATAAGATGCCGGCGATGCTTCCAAGAGATATGACGAAACTGGGGAGGTGGGCAGAGGCGTTAACATCATCAAGTCACATGCCATCAGGAATTGCGCAAGCTGTATTACAAAGAAACTTGCAGCAACGTAATTGCTACTTGCGGCGTTACTAGCAGTGGGGTCGGAGTTGCATTTTTAGATGTGAACATGCGAGTATTAATTACTAAGGATTTTTTTGGTGGGTGAGTTTTTTTCCTACCAAAATTGCGGTTGGCACTGAAGAACACGAGAACAATAATGGAATATTTATTTTTAGAATAAAATCAATACATGAAGCAACAATGAAGAAGGAAGGTAAATAGAAAAAAAAAACTTTTTCTTGTGATGACTGTGTTTAATGCGCAAGAATATGACGCTTTGTCTCTACTGTGTATTATGATATTAGTTGGTAAATGGATTGATTTTTTATTTATCATATTTAATTAAAAAATATTTCATTTGAAAAAACTGTATAAGTATTTTTTCATGAAGATCCATTAATTAAATTTTTTTGAAATCCACAGTTACAAAATCCGCTAAGAGTATATAAGAAGTTTTTAAATTGATTAGTGTTGTGAATAGCAACAAAAAAGTATTATGGATTTTTTTAAAAAGTGTCAAAAAATTATTTTTTGAATTTCCAAAACATTACTGTGCTGAAAATTTAGATTTTTCGGCATGAAAAAATATTTTATTCTTTATAAATCTCTCATGGAATAAACATGGAATTTGATATATCGGTAAAACAGTTTACATTTTTGAAAATATTAAATATCTTTGTAAAAAGTAGACAACACAACAATGAAAGTATGAACGCACTTCAATAAGTTAAATATTCATCACATTGAATCTGATAAACAATAATGAATCTGAATACGGCAATGACAAACTAATTTACAGCGAAACCAAGTTCCTATCCTTAGTTAACCTCTGAAATATTCAACGCAATAAATAACAAGTTGTTGATATGCTGAAGCATGCTTTTGGAAGATGAGTTTATATTGCATGAATAAGTTAACTTTAATTGGAAAGATGTGTAGATCTTTAAACTGTTTCATTTTATTGATAAAATAATGAAATGTTAGCTTTATAAATATATGCAATCTATTTTAACACGTTATTATTAACACGTTTTCTGCTCTGGTTGTTTGTCTGTTTGGTGCAATCTGTTTTAAATTAACTTCCTAATGAGTTGGAGATTTTAAATTGTAAATATAGTTCAGAGCTGAATGGTAATGTAATATTAACTCATTTTCTTGTTTAGGAGAGAAATCCCGACGTTTCACTATAAGTTCGTTCGTATGTTCGATATAAATTATAAATTAAAAGCTCCCCCATCTAAATTATAAAATTAAAAATTAATTAACTAATTAAATTAAAAACTATCTTATCTAAATCAAATTAAAAACTAATTAATTAATTAAAATAAAAAACTAATTAAAATAAAAACTCTCTTTTCTAATAAAAAAAACTCTCCATATCAAGACATGGCGTTATACCAAGTCATTAGTTAATTGGGAAGTTAGTTTAGACTAATTGCAAAATTTCGCTTCCATGAAACTAAAAAGAAGAAAATTATTAAATAAAGAAAAAATCCCACACCGTGTTTTTTTTAAAAAAGGCAAAAAAAGCTTATAATTTTGAATGGGGCAAGGAAAAATTATACTTTTTAGTCCTTTACAAAAACTTGGTATATTATTTTTTTTTATTTAATCAGCCGGCATACCACATCATGAACGCAAACGAATTGTTATATAACAGAAGAAGCAATTCCACAAAACAAAATAACTCTAATTCTAATATTAAGAAAGTGGATAAGTGATGCATTTCATAAAATATTTAGCTGTCCTTGCCAGCTCGATTGTTAGATCGGATGTCCATTGTTTTATAACATTACCACCTTCAGAACGAGTCTTCACAGCCTTTTTTTCGTTTTTTTTATTCAATCCAGAAAGATTTATTTTACTCGAATTCCAAAGGACGCATCCCACCATTTCTAAATAACAAACAATAGCAAATTCTTTCGCTCTCAAATATAAATGTCTTCGCTTATTTGTAGTTCTTTTTACGAAAACAACCGACTACAAAAGGAGAAGCAAAAATTAATTTAAATTTCTTATTTTTATTTATTAATTTTACTTATTTATTCTTCAAAATAGTTTCCTTGCTCTCTAATTTTGTCAATCTAATGTTTGAATATATGTATGAAAAAAATTAATTCCAAAATATTAAAATAATATAAATAAAAGTTGATACATAATGCTACAAACTTTTTATTTTATAATATTATTAATAAATAAAATTACACGAATCATTTCAAAATTGCAATAATTATCGTACGCTTGTCTTTAATAAAATGTTATAATTTATTGAAAGAATAAAATTATCTTTAATTATAAAAACAATTGCTAAGAACATTGTGTAAATCACTTCAAAAAATTTTAAAATAAATATTCAATATAACTTTTGTTGTGAAAAATTGTTAAATATTAATAAAATAAATAAAATTAATAAAAAAGAAAAAGAAAGGAAGACATTGAAATATTAAATATCAATGGCAGGAATAGTATAAATAACAAAACATAAATGGTAATGAATATAAACTTGAAATTAAAAAAAAGGTCATTAACATTTTACTTCTGCTTTTCGATTACTTCATTTTAATATTACGATCATTAATACCATTTATTACGCTATAGAAAAAAATCACGCAGAACTCATTCCCTTTCACCTGCGTGAGAATTAAATTGCTCTTGACCTTCAACTGAAAAAAGATACCAATACTGCGTTCATCAACTTTGAATAAAACATTCGAAGGTCAGTTCATGAAAGGGATCTTTAAATAATGAATAAATCACATTAATTATAGAATTCGTCGTTTAAAAAATCCAGAAATGTGTTTTAAATTACGTTTAAAATAAATTCATTTAGTTTCTCTGAAAATGTTAAGCAACGTATTTAAAGGAAATACAGTTAAATTTCGTCATAATTTGAAAATTTTCTTGAAAGCCTAATAAATGTTTCTAAAGAAGAGCATTGTATTAAAAACAATAGTCTTATATTAATTGATTCTTCGAACTATAATTCAAAATTACGAAAGAAGAAAATTATAAACTGAAAACGCAACACAATTTTCCACTGTTTATTAAATAGATTTAAAGAAGATTTTAAGAAACAATTTTTCTGCAAAGAAAATTTAGAAAGTTTAACAAAAGAAATACTAATAATATTTATCAGTTATAATTTAATTAATTTTTTATGAAACTCAATTTTATTGTAAAAGGTAAAACACAAATTTGACATAGAATATTTAAAAATTTTAAAAAAAAATATTTGTGTGAAATTTAAAGTTGTGATCATACAATTTTATTGAATAAAGTGTTAAAATATGAAGTACAACCCTTCGTAAAAAGAGAAATGAAGTTAATCAGTTTTTTTAATTATTTTGCTAAATTTTGTATAATAATTTAATAATTTAACATGAATATTTTTTATCAGATGTTAAGTAAATTATTATTGAAACTATATAAGGTAATTTTAATGACATGATATAAGATTGATAAAAAGCAAGTGCGTTTTATATCGAAATTAATAATAAATAATATAGATCATTTTTTCATGGAATTTTTATAAAATACGTTTACATTCCAATATCTAGATACCATTTAGTTTTATGCCTTTAGATAGAAATAAAAAATATTTATTCGGATTTTATTTAAGTTCAATAAAAAAAACTTAATTCCATTTAATTCTTAATAATTCTTTCTTTTTTTATGAAATTTCCTTCTTTAATAGTTGATATATAAAAAATGAAATTAGTTATTATTTGATTTTCTTAATTGGAATGAAAATATCTGTTATATATATATATATATATATATATATATATATATATATATATATATATATATATATATATAGAAAGTTAATTTTCGGAACTAGTTATCAAAGATTCGAAATGGAACAAAAACAATTCAATAATTCGTAAACAACCAAATAATCTCAAAATTTTACCAAAAATAAGCTTATAAAAAATAACTCCACTCACCTTCTCGGATGTTGAAAAGAATCCTAATAAATAAAGCTCTATTTAAGGCCGCCTTTTTCGATCGCAGGGTCCAACAGGTGGCCGCCTAGAGTCGTCTGGCATTTGAAACAGGACGCGGGAAATTTCACTTCAACAACACATCACGTTCTTTTTCTGTTCTATTCCTCGCCGGTTCCTTTTCTCGTCGCTCTCTCCGAACAGACTGAGTAGCGCTGGAGGACTGACTTCACTTTCCGTTCTAGGCAAGGTAACTGGTTTTTCTTTGCAACACCGCTGGCAGGTAAATAAGGGGGATAGTAGATGGAATCAGAGGGCAGGTAGAGTGACGTCATCTGGGGGTCACCAAGCATCTTAGAAAAATGAACCTTGCTTTTTTTTCTTTTTTTTTCTTCTTCTTTTTTGAAGAATACGGATGGTGTTTTGCGGTGTGTGGTAAGGGAAAAAAATGCGTCAGTGCATTCCGTTCAATATTGCCGTTGCTTTGCAGTTGGTAAGATGGCATTGCAGCTTCAAATTTTAAAAATATTTATACAAGTAAATTTGTTTATAACAGAAAAGTGATTAAGTTATTTCAAGCATTTTTTTAACCGTATAGAAAAATGTTAAAGGTAATTTTAATATCCCTCATGATAGATTTTTATTTGTCAGAAAGTTTCTAACTCATTTAGCCATTATAAAGTCATTATTCCATTACTCATTATAAAGCCATATACCCATTACAAGGCTGATTTTTATTCCTTATTTTTAAAATAAAGATTTGAGTCCAAAAGAAGAATGAAAAAATAAAGATTTGAGTCCATTTTAACAATATTTAATATTTCTTTTTTTACAAAATACAACAATACAAGTTCTCAGCTAAATTTTAGCTTCACAGTTATTCAATTGGATTAATTTGCATTCAAAATTTGAAATATTTTGTTCAAAAAATAACTTTTATGGAAATAAAGGAATTAAGTTAAAGTTGAATGACATTTTATTTTTTTTAATGAAGCTTTTTTATACGAAATTTTAATAAAAGGAAAGGTCATTGGTCGTTTTTTCTCAAATACACTGCTATTAAAATAAACAGAAAACAGTGACATTTCTGTTTCAGTAGAAATTTATGTTTATACTGAAATATTAAAATTCCTTGTTTTATTTAGAAGGTTAAATATGAAGAATATTTTTTAATTCATGCAAATATCAAAATTTTATATGGAGTACTATGATAGTAAATGTTCTTATAAATACATGTTCTTAAATTAAAATTTAGTTTCTTAATTTAAGATCATTTATTCTTTGAGATTAAAAATCCTGCTTTTCATCCAACCATTTTAGTGGTGTCATTATTTTATTATTTATGTTGCTTAGCAGGATTTAATTTTGTTTAATTACTTAATATTATTTCAGAAACAAAAATATTAGATTGCTTCTTAATAAATAATTTCATCAAACATATAACGAACCAGGTACTCTAAAAAATGAAGCATTCTTTTTGTAATCCGAATTAACTAATTTGTGTACTGAAAAAATGAAATTGACTGATGGTAACTTTACTTATACTTACAAACTTATGGCAATGATTTTGAGATATTTCAGTCAATTAAATGAAATTTTAAAGTTTTTTTATAGTTTATAAGAGGGATAATCATTCAGAATTAAAAAAAGACTATGCATCTAAAAAGGATAAAATACAATATGTCATGAATACATAAAAAATGTTTAAGGAATATTTTAAACTAAGGATCTAGACAAAATCTTGAAAAAAGTAATGAAATTTTTTCTTTATACTTTCGAATTCTCTGCTGTACAAATTGTCTATATGTTCCTTTTTTTCATTATTTCTTTAAATTGAAATAAGAGGATTTCTAGACGATGCGTTTGCTAGACAATGTTAAAACTTTAAACTAATTTAGCAGTATTTTTTAAACATTTCGTTAATTTTAATATATTGCACGTTGTGAGCCTAACACGTTTGCAAGTTTTAAAACAGTTATTTAACTATGCTTAAAAGAAATTCTTCGTCTCACAGATTCGTATAAAAAAATAAGAAAATAAAACTTTCTCTATCAAAAGAAAAAAAATTAATTGCTTAAAAATAAGAATTTTTAATAAGAGTTATTGCTACAAAAATTATCAAAAATTTACAAAAAAAATTAATGTGATAATTAAGTATTTGCATAAAAAACAGCTACTAATTTTAATTATTTTCATGTTCTTATTAACAAAAAATTTACTATTAACCAGTCGTCTCAAAATGTTTATTAAAATCATTCTCATATATTTGCAAAAAAAATTGTCTTTGAAAAAATCATTGCCTATATTTGTGAATAAAATTTTAAATGTCAATATAACAAATAAATAATTTATTGTGAACATCAGTTGTCAGTGAATTTAAAAGTATTTTTTTATTTCAATAGATATTCTAATTCTATTTAAAAAAATATTTCTGCCGAAAGGATCTATCACACTGAAGGAAATATCTATATCATAAAGATTTTATAAGTAATAAAATTTTATGTGAAAGTACTTTTTACATTTAAAATATAAATAAAAAGATTTTTCCCCAGTGCAATATTATAAATCAGAAAATAAACATTTTAATTACCTTTGGAGAGGTATGAAATCAATACGACGGACCTCTTAAAGAATTATTTATTTAGTTGTCCGCTTAAATGGGACCTTTACAATTTATCCGCTATGGGACATAGTTATTATAGATTTTGCTCCGCTTAATCGGGAGATTAATGTTTACAGTCTCAAAGCTTGTAGCTTACTCAATCGTTTTACATTTTCCAGTAGGTGGCGCTGTTCATGTGGGCGGGGCACATGACGTTGATCTTAACATACTCCCGCCTTGAAATTATACAATTTCAATTACAGATACAATTATACGATTACAAATTAAACAAATTGCCATATAAACATTCGATACAAAACAATATGCACATTATACATTACAAAAAAGAAATAAAATATATACATATATGAAATTCAAATGTACTGTATATCCTTTGGAGATACATTAAGATCAATTATATAAAGCAATTTAATATCATGTGTAATTTACAAATGTTCAATTATTTATGGGAAGCAAGCATATTTGGCTTATGCCTCTTTTAACAATGCCATTTGCAACCTTGACGGTTACTACTCTAACTAAACCATCTGAACCCTTAACTATTTCTTGGATTCTACCTAATTTCCATCTATATGGAGGCAAATCAGTGTCCTTAAGTATTACCATATCATTAGGTTTCACATTATCCTTTGTAAATTGCCACTTGTTTCTAAGATGAAGATTATTTAAATAATCCCGCTTCCAACCTTTCCAAATTTGTTGCAATAATTTAGTTACCCTTTTCCATCTAGACAAATAATTATCTGCCCTTTCAATTAATGATGGTTCAGCAATTGACGTTAAAGGACGACCAATTAAAAAATGGCCTGGCGTTAAGGCTGAATAATCATGAGGGTCAGAAGACATTGGAACAATGGGTCTGCTATTCAAGATTCCTTCAATTTCAGCTGTCAAAGTTAAAAATTCTTCAAAAGTTAATTTAACAGCACCTGCCGCTCTTTTTAGATGATGTTTGAAGGATTTGACTCCTGATTCCCACAAACCTCCAAAATTTGGAGATCTTGGAGGAATAAATTTCCAATTAATACTTTCTGAAATTAGATAGTTAGCTAAATTATTATCAGGGTTACTTACTAATTTTAGCAGTCTCTTCAACTCTGAATTTGCTCCTACAAAGTTCCCAGCATTGTCTGAGAAAATACAAGAACATTTGCCTCGTCGTGCAAAGAAGCGTTTTAAAGTTGCAATTAAAGCTTCAGATGTTAGATCGGTGACTAATTCTAGATGAATTGCTTTAGTAGCAAAACAAATAAAGACTGCTACATAAATCTTTTGAAAGATACCCTTGCGTTGACCTTTATATTTAATTAAAAAAGGGCCACAGAAATCTATCCCACAATTTGAGAATGGTGGACTAGGATTAACTCTCTCAGCTGGCAGGTTTCCTAACAATTGGTTACAGCTGATTGGTTTGTTTTTGAAACAAACAACACATTCATTAACTATTTTTCTGGCTAAATTCCTCCCGCCAATTGGCCAAAATTCCTGCCTGACAAGGTGCAGTAAAGTTTGGGGACCTACATGCAAATGTTTTAAATGAAATGAGCACATTATTAGTTTTGTAAGCCTGTGATTGGAAGGCAGAAGCTTAGGATGTCTTTCGTCTACAGTTAGCTTACTCTTTTGTAAACGGCCACCCACACGAAGAACATTATTTTCATCTAGAAATGGGGCCAAGTTTTTAATTTTACTCTGATTTAGATTAACATTCTTAGATAAAACTTTAACTTCATCTGCAAATTCAGACAATTGTACCTTTCTTACCAAGAAATTAGAAGCTTCCTTGATCTCCTGTATTTCCAACTTACCTTTCCTTCTTTCAGTAGGAGACTTCATATTAAACACAAATCTAAAAATATAACTAACAATACGACAAATTTTAGCATAATTATTACTCAAATCCAAAATATTAGTAACAAATTCATCAGAAATTTTACATGATAATACTGGCTCACTGGAAGTTTTAACTTCCTTAAGATATTCTTCATCATTTTTAGAGTCATTAATTTCTACAGGTAAACACATATTTGATTTTATGAAAGATGGTCCATTAAACCATAATGAATTGTTCACTAGGTTTTTAGCTGACACACCTCTGGAAATAAGATCTGCAGGATTGTCTGCTGATTTTACATGTCTCCAATCGTAATTTGGGCACAACAAATTGATTTCCCTTACTCTGTTTGCAACAAAAGTTTTTAACCTTTCTGGTGGAGTTTTTATCCAGGATATCGCAATTGTTGAATCAGTCCACATGTAGATGTGATTAATTGGCACTTGAATAGTTGATATCACCTTGGATACAAGACGAGCCAACAGCAATGTTGCAGACAATTCTAAACGGGGTATAGTCATCGCTTTGATGGGACACACACGTGACTTGCTACACAAAATGCTGGATTGCACTTCACCTAATTCATTTTTGGAGCACAAATACAAAACTGCGCCAAATGCCTTGCTAGAAGCATCTGCAAATGCATGTAACTCGATGGAACTTGAATTGTTGATGAGTGAATTTCTTGAAACTTCTAGCTCGTTCACTGCCGGTAAGTCCTTTAAAAAATAAATCCAGTCATGCAAGTCATTTGGTGGAATTGGATCATTCCAACTCAGCCTTTGAAGCCAAAGTCTCTGCATGAATAATTTCGCAATTGTAATCACAGGAGCAATAAGACCCAACGGGTCAAACAATCTGGCAATAGTTGAAAGAACTTCTCGCTTTGTGAAATTATTCTTTAAATTGCAAGCCACTCTAAACGTGAAAACGTCGGATGTTGGGCGCCACAGCATTCCAAGAGTCTTTACTGTGTCAGACTCTGATGGAAATGAATATTCTAAATTTTTTTGATCATTCAAAAGTTCGGAATCGTTTGAAACCCACTTATGGAGTTCCATGCATCCCTTCTTTAACAGCTCAATTAATTGATACTGTAAATCTTTAGCTGCTTGCAAGTTATTACTACCAGTCAAAATATCATCTACATAAGTATTCGTTATAAGTTTAGCGGCTGCTTCAGGGTAGTTATTTTGTTCTTCTTCAGCGAGCGCCTTTAAAGCTCTAGTCGCTAAAAATGGTGCGCAGGTTGTACCATAGGTAACAGTGCATAACCTGTAAGTTTCCACAGGAGCAGATTGATTAGGCTTCCAGAGGATCCTTTGCAAGTTTCTATCGGATTCATCTATCAAAATTTGCCGATACATTTTTTTTATGTCAGCACAAAATGCATACTTGTAGGTTCTGAAATTTAAAATTATAGAGCAAAGCTCTTGTTGCACTGTTCCCCCATTTAATAAAATAGAGTTAAGAGAAACTCCATTATTTGAAGTCGCAGAAGCATCAAAAACAACACGTAAAGGTGTAGATGAACTTTCGGGACGAAAAACTGCATGGTGAGGAATGTAAAAGTTTTTACTTTCGGAATCAACAGAATCAACAATTTTCTCCATATGATTAAGTATGAAATATTCGTCGATGAATGCCTTGTATTGTTCTGCCATGATTTCATTTTTATTTAACTTTTTCCAAAGCAAATTCAATCGCCTCTCTGCCATTTCCCTTGAATCCCCTAATGTTGAGCGTTTGTCTTCGATTATTGGCAGTTTGACAATAAATCTTCCAGAATCATCTCTCTTGTAAGTTGAGAGAAAATGTTCTTCACAATACTGCCTTTCAAATGTCTTTGAATTATCTGTGTTATCACCCGGAAATGATTCGATTTCAAAGAATTCTTTAACTGAGTTTTCTAAAATTTCCCCTTCAGAAATTAATCCAGAAAAGAAATGAGACTCAGTCCCTTTAAGTGTTCCTGTGACAAGATATCCGAACACACTATTTTGAAGAAGCAATGAATTATCATAAGATCTAAATTTTTCAGATTTCAATATTTCGAAGAATAATTCAGCCCCTAATAAAACATGAATTTGACTGGGAATATGGAACGTACTGTCTGCAAGTTTTATTTCAGTTGGAAAGTTTATGTTATTAATGTTTATTTTCCTTGCAGGTGTTAAATCAGTAATTTTAGGAAGAATCAAAAAAGAAACATCCCTTGAAAAATCATTGCTTTCGTTAGAAATAGTAGCTATCAATCTATTTTTAACTAAGAATTCATCACCGGAAATGCCAGAGATCTTACAATTTATTTTTTGCTTTTCTAGCATTAAAGAATCGGCAACATCCTGTCTTAATATATTTACACTACTTCCGCTATCTAAGAGAGCTTTTAATTTTAATTTTTGCCCAACATTATTTTCAATAAGAATATTTGCTGTGCACAAAAGAGTATGATTTATTTCTGACGGTTGAATGTTCAAGGTCGATCCACCCGAAGAGTGAAAAACCTCAGCGTTCGGATTTAGATTTGCATTTGATTGCGCAACACTATTTGAGCTAGGCAAAACATTACTTTCGTTTTGCTGATCTAAATGAATTAATGAGTTATGGCCTTGTTTTTTACATACTCTGCAGATATATTTAGACTTGCATGGCGCGTTATGGCACTTTAAACAGTTTTTACATAAATGATGATTTTCTAATACTTTAATACGTTCAGCAACATTCAATTTTAAGAATTCATAACATTTTTGTAACGGATGTTCAGTATTACAGAGTACACATTTCTTCATAAATTGATTGCCTTTATTAGAACTGACAAATAAATTTTTCGCTTTATTTCCTGTTCCTTGAAATTCCCTTTTGAATCTGTTATTCGACGGATTTTTTCCTAACTGATCTAAAACTAATGCTCTTGATTCTAAAAACTTTAAGAGCTCCTTTAGAGAAGGAATTTCTTTCGATTGCAACGATAACTCATACGACTTTCTTGTCTCGTTATCTAGCTTCTCTAATATAATATTTGCCAGAATAGCGTTAGTTAGATCATTACACTCTAATTTCAAACTTTTCAATGCTCTTAAACTTTTATTAACGGAGTCTGTTATAGATTTTAAACCTTTGGATGATTCAAAACTCAGTTTCTGAATTTTTAACATATTGTCAATATGAATATCTACAACAGCTCTCCTATTCTCAAAACGATCTTCGAGAGCACAAAATAAAGAATCGAAAGTGTCATCACTTGTTTCAATTGATTTTGCTTCACCACGGAGGGCAGATTTTAAATAAAATAACTTTTGATCCTTTGAAAGATCCTTGTTTTCATTAATGAGACTTAAGAACTGATTTTTAAAATTCGAAAATTCTTCTATTTTTCCATAAAAGGTAGGTAAGGGAATTTCAGGCAACTTAGATTTATGTTCTATATGCTCAATATACGATTTCAAATCTTCATTGTGATCTTTTTTAGTTTCATTAAATGTTACAAGATCACCATTATTGTATTTAGAGAGTAAGCATTGAAGACTTACCTCTATTTCATCTCTTTCATCCTGTAAAGAAAACATTTCTTCATCTGTTTTTTTACTAGCTTGTTCATCTTCATCAAGTTCTAAATACTTGCTGTATAATAATTCCAGTTCTTGTTTCACCGATAATACACTGGTTAGTTTTTGTTTTGCAGTTAGGACAGTCTTTGTCTCATCATCGGAAGTTGATGACGCATCAATGAACTTCTTGATGTTCGTTAGTTTGGTTTTGATGGCACCTCGTGCCCGATTTAAATCCTTAATGGTTGCTGTTTTTGTAGTGGATTTCGCATCCATATTTGCTGATTTTCTCCGGTCGCTAGGACCAAAATGGAGAGGTATGAAATCAATACGACGGACCTCTTAAAGAATTATTTATTTAGTTGTCCGCTTAAATGGGACCTTTACAATTTATCCGCTATGGGACATAGTTATTATAGATTTTGCTCCGCTTAATCGGGAGATTAATGTTTACAGTCTCAAAGCTTGTAGCTTACTCAATCGTTTTACATTTTCCAGTAGGTGGCGCTGTTCATGTGGGCGGGGCACATGACGTTGATCTTAACAACCTTTGTTCCTCATTTAATACAAGATATATTTTCTTACTCAGCTACACAACTGAAATCAGAATTCTAAATGAATTAAGAATACACGACTTTGATACAAATCGAGAAAATGTCAATAAAGGTATTGCCAAACATAGATTTAAAAAAAAATCATTACAAAAATGAAACATTTGGGAATTCAACAAACGATATTTTTTCATCAACTCTTTTAACAGATGTTCTTGCAGTAGCAGACGATAAAACTTTCCTAAATTATAATATTCCGAATCTGGTTGTAAAATTATTCAGTTAATCAAATAAAGAAAGAGCTAGATCATAAATATTGAAGTATAAAGTGAAATATTATGAAAACTGCTGTTTTTCATCAGTTGTATCGATGTAAGTACTATTTTGGCAATTTTTTCAAAAGAATTCTATGTATAATATATAGGTTATATATATCATGTAATATTACAAATTGATGACGTCTAATTGTAAGAGTCTGATTTTTTTAAAAATTTTATGGAGCTCAGCATGTATTCAAAAATATTGAACTATATTACTGTGTATTATAATTATAATAACTTAAGGAGGCATACGCTGCTTAAATTACTGCAGTCATTAAAATACGAATAAGATCTTCAAATAACTTATAATATTTTATGAAACGTAACCAAATTGATAATATTTTTTTTCATTTGACGAAATTGTACTTTTTGCAATTTTATTTAGTAGTAAATAATGTACTTTTAGTCTATATGGCTTGCGGCTTCACTTAGTTCAGAGTTTCTAAGAAATAACTAGCTTGCATGTTCGAAAATCTGCAGTTGCTAATTTCAAACAATTTTGTCAGTAGATCGAGTTTGATTTCAATTATTGTCATTTTGTAATATATGTAAATACCATTATGTATGGATTTTACATTTATCAAGAAAATACTTGATTCAATACATTTTCAATATAAAATTGAATTTATTGAGAGACCGTCTTCTTTAGCTATGAAAAAAAACCTGTAAGCCTTGCTTCAAATTCGATTCCATTCAGAAAATGCATTTTTTATATATTTTTTCGATACTTCGCAAATACATATAAACTTTTTGTCTCATCATTTGCAATTAGAATTCTTCAAAAATTCAATGTGTAGTAAGAAATTGTTTTGAAAATATTTCCTACATATAAAGGCTCAATTACTGCATAAACAAGTTTGTCTGAAGCTCTAAGAAAATAATAAGTGTATTTCCTAACATTTTATAAAAGAGTATATAGAGAAGATATTAATTTTTTTTCTTTTTTTTCTCTCATTGTATTAAGAACTGTGCCTACATATTTTTATACTATCTTACAATGTTTAATATTTTTTTCGTTTAATACATGCAATTGAAAATGATTGCAGTCAGTAATAATTCAAGTTGAAAACAAAGTGAAAACTCTGAGCAATCGAATCAACGTGAATAACACAATAATGTATTCAACTGTCTTAAAATTATAAAAACAATTCCATGGAATTAAACAATTTTCCTTTTAACCATAAATTTAATGATATATAATATGGAAAACTGGCGTTTAAAATTAAATTTTGAACAAATATTACTTTCACGTAAATCTGGAGCAAACATAGACCTTTTAATTGGTAGTAATTATGCCATCTCTGCACTGTTAAATTATCACTGACCGTGATATAATTCTTAAATCAGTATCTGCTATGTCTGAAAAACACATTACCTAATAAAAGAATTTTAAATAAAATAATCAATTTTTGAACTGCAAATCTTAAGATATATCCATTTTGTTATTTATAAATATACTAGCTCTTACCCGCGACTTCGTACGCGTGGAAATTTTGATGTGTATATGTGAGAAGTGACAGTCTAAAATGTTATCGAAACCGTATGCATGCACAAATTTTCGACCTCAATTGGAGCAACGCAAAAACGTGAATTTTAAGCGCCAGCCGGGGTAACGCAATGCAGATTAGAAATTTTTTGTTTTATTTTCATTCAAAAGCATTTCTGTAGGAATCAAAGGATCTATTAATTAACAATGTTTAATTTTAAATTTATCATACACTACAAAAATAAACGGAATCGTTTGAAATAACCGTTACGTCTAACATCATTAGCGTGGGGGGGGGAATGTTATGCTATTAAACCCATAAGGGTACTTTTCCGTTTGTCGGGCGCAAACGAACAATCGCCAAAGAAATTTGAGAAATGTCGCGGAATTCTAAATTATTTGCTAACGGTAACATACCACTTTAAGCATATATAAAATATATATAGCTAACACAAATACAATTTAATTACAAAAACACACAGTTTTAATATAAAGTCATTTTCGCCAAAAAAAAATAGTTTGCCACCAAATTTTTGCGAAAGGGCATATCCAATCACAAGGTTTCGATGCCCGTTGTAGAAAATTAACGGAAAATAGAAAAAAATATCAATAAATGCAGTAATATGGAATGCACTAAGAAATTTAATCGAAAATGAGGAAAATAGACAAAAGAAATAAGTACAGCAAGAAAAAAATCAAGAGAAATGAATAGGAAACAACGGATTATATTAACACAAGAACAGCATAAGAAAAAAATTAATAAACATTCCTTTAGAATAGTAAGATAATATTAAAAGAACACCGGAAATAGAAAAATAAAAACAAACGATTCAAAAAGCTCAGGCAGATGTTTTCAGAATTTTTTTTATTTTTTATTTTTGGGCTGAAAAGTTAGTTTTTAATTAATAAAAAATTAACCACTCAATTAACCGGAATAAAAATTAGCCTATGTTCTTCTGTTGACTATAATCTATCTATGTGCTAAATTTCATCCAATTTCCTTCAGCCGTTCTAGCGTGATTGAACCCCATCATCCATCCAAACTTTCACATTTATAATAGTAGTATAGATATAGATTTTTTAATGTTTAATATTTATTGAATGAGTTTTAAAATTGTCAAGAAATTCGTCTTCTTATTTTTTAATTTCATAATACTGTGAAGTAAAATCATACAAACTGTATTAAAATATCACGTCGAGCCAAGTTATAAAAAAATCCTTGAAGTTAAAAATGCATGCTATTTTTATAATTATTATTGAAATTCAGAGTGATGACGTAAACGTTAATTATAAAAAAACTTGCAATCATAAATGGATTTTTTTTAAATATTCATTTTCTTGAATATGTTGACTGGTTTTTAAAGGCTTAGTAATTTTTTTATGTATTTTTATTTCATTCAAATTAGTTTTTTCCTTTAAGAACATAAAATAAAATGAACGAATAAGACTCACATTCTTTAAAACACATATGTGATGAAAGTAATAGCCTTTTTTTATTCATTGAAATTCATACCATTTATATTTTAACCTTTTTGGACTTTTTAATTAATCCATTTTTCAATTATAATGCAGTGTTTAATCCAAGTTTTACAGTTGAATAACCAAAAGCTAACACTGAAGAATTCCCCCATTTGTTGTATTTTCTTTAATTCCTAATTTTGACATTAGTTGCTGAGCTGGCTATGTTAAACAGGATCATAAAATTATTTTAATTAAAGGACGCCGCACGCATAAAAAGTTTCATTTTCGATTTATGGCTCGTATTTTACTTTTAAAACAAAATATATGGCTATAAATACCAATTAATGCTTTGGAAGAATTATGATATGGTAGCTGTGAATATGCGTTGTTTTTTAAAACAGAAACATTATTAAAATTTAATGCCAGTTATGAACTAATGATATGGTATTCAAAAAAACATAATCTAATTTTATGTTTATAAAAGGTTGCTTGCTTTAGATCTTCCAAGAAACACTTATAAAAGATTAAGATTAACGATTTTTGAGAAATATTTTTTCTTATGTCAAAGGTGAACTTTTTTTAATGCGAAGAAAATTTGCATACAAAAAGTTATAGATAATGTTTATAAAAGTGTTGACGATAATTTGTTCATGTCACAGGGATATTTTTCAATGAAATTCATTTATTTATTTATGTTTTCAATTATGAAATTTTTCAATTATATGAATTTCCTTGAAAATGATTTTAATTGCTGTAAATCACTTCTATTATAATTTTTTCTTGTCTTTCCATCATTCAGGTTTAAACTAAATAGTATAAGTACTAACTTAATATAATGATAGCTTGTTTATTTTGTTTTATAAAATATAATTGTAAAAGTATTTCACAGAATTAGAATAAATTGACTTGAGTGATAATATGTTGCAAATAAGTTTTTTATCATGTCAGAACATGATGTTATTTTTGGGAGGAGGGTTTTGGAGTCAACAAAACCTCGTAGACGAAAAATAAAAACTTTATTCTCTGTACGAGGATCTCAAAAAATCAGTTTTTAATAACGTGTTGTCATTGCATTTACAAAAGTTCCGATTTAAAAAAAGTAAGTTAATGACTACAGCAAATAAAACTTAGAAAAAATGTCATTTTGAGCACGTTATTATGTGAAATGAAATAAATAGGAAATGTGATATTTTTCAAATAATAAAGGCGGGGCAAATTTTTTTGGATCGTTTACAATACTAAAGGGACTCATGCAATGAAACGATTAAAATGGATAAAAATATAATTCAACTTGCACGAGCACGTGGTGCTTGGCCGTTCAAGAAATTAAGTTCTGATATGATGCATTAAAATATTCATAGAAGATTCTATTTTAATCTTTTTATATTGCATTCAGAATTTACTTTCAACTATTTTCCTGTAATATAATGCCTCCAATTTTTTTCTATATCAAAGCTTTTTCTCTTTCACATTAAACAGATTGAACTTAAAGAAGCCAAGCAACTTTTGTTATGATATATAGAGTTTCATTTTCAATTTTTCTTATAAGCATATATATCATAAATATATTCAGATGAACAAAGTTTTGGAGCTCAACCAATTTTAAGATCAAATAACAGCTATGATGCCATGGTTCTTCATCAACCTTTTAAAAAACATCTGCTGTCAAAAAAGCATACGTAATAATGAAGCAATACTTGTAAAAGCAGGTAAACCTTTTAAAAACGCATCTGCTGTCAAACATACATAATAATAATGCAATACTGTTAAAAGCCTTTAAAAAAGTTTTTGCCCTTATATTTCGGAGACATCATAACCTTCTAACTAAAACAACATCATGTTCTCACATGATAATATCAAATGAACATAATATTTTATTGAATACTAGCTGCCTTTGGCGACCAGTCGGTTCGCCAATATTAATGCCGAATAAGGGGTTAAATAATTTTTTATATAACTTAGTCTCATAATAAGTTTTTCAGCAAAATATTTTTAAGCTTCAAATTTCGATAGTCATATAATTAACTTATACTATTATGTAGGCCTTAAGCAGTCCTATCTTTGAAGTCCGCATCTCTCTGATTTTCTATCAGTGCACGTAAAATTTAGTTTTAAATTAAATTGAAAATGATGAAACTTCAATTAATATAAAGACCTCTTTACTCAATCTAAGCATGTCTTTAAATAAAATTAAGAACTGAAAGCAGAATAGTCCGACATCGAAGTTTTATGTTCAATACCGAAATTGAAACATTATGATTTTTTTTATAATTTATAAGATCTAAGGAATTATTCAGAAAAATTTCACAGGTTAATTGAAACCTTCAGTTTTTAATTTTATTTTTAGATGTATACAAATGCTCTCAATGATATTTTTTTGTCTATAATTATATTTCAAAAAATTATGGTTTAAATTCCTTTGGTCTTATAGATTCATATTTGTAAAATATTCTTAATATTTCAACTTCTAAATAAATAAATAGGCATTTCTATCTTCTTCAAATCTGGCTGATTTATTCAGTTCTGAATATTGCAAGTTTAGAACAATCATCATTATCATAATCTAGACCAATTATTCTAGAGTAACTCTGATTGGCTTCTTTGATATCTTGATAAAGTGATCAAAAATTGCCAGTTTATATCAAATAGTTATGTTGAAATTTTCATAGATCGATCAGCTTTGGTGATTGATTTAGTTGATTGGAATGCCACTTTTTTTTATTTAAGGACTTATTGTCTCAAGAATATTTTGTTAAATATGATTCACAGAGCAGATGATGTATGTAAAAATTTAATTCATCAGCATTTTTTCCCTAAATCTATAATTATGTATTTCACTTGGACCAATTGCTAAGAGATTTATGTCTCTCCCCAAAAAATTAAGAAATTAGATGTTGGGCTCCGATTGAAGAAGAAGCCTAGTAGATGTTAAACCATATTTGCCTTAAATAAAATTGTTTAGTTGGATTAGTAATATGTGTATAGTAAAATATAGAAAACGTTTCCATCCATTTATTTTCCAAAAATATCATGTGTTTGCGTTGACGTCGATAATAACAGTGGACT
Organism: Argiope argentata; assembly: GCA_026289955.1. Classification (NCBI taxonomy): domain Eukaryota; kingdom Metazoa; phylum Arthropoda; class Arachnida; order Araneae; family Araneidae; genus Argiope; species Argiope argentata. The sequence goes on along the minus strand of JAOUZG010017606.1, from coordinate 6,283,953 downwards.
GTATTAATTCAAAATATTTGCAGGTTTATTTACACTATGTACAATCAGATTATTGGTACAGAAATGCCTGTGGGTTCATTTAGCTGCGATGCTAAATGAGAGCATAAAGTTGTGGCTGCGTTGCCGTTAATGAACATACACCTAAAGAATCCAAACTGAACTAACGCACATGAGGCATTGCACTCTTATCCTTGGGTGGGGAGGAAGCTCCAGGGTTGCTTTCTTATGAAGAGCGCCAAGAAAGAGCTTTGGCGTGAACATACCGGCCCACCGTGCAAAGTCGATCTAGAACATCAAGACGTTGCACACAAAATACAATAAAGCATACATTTCTTGATTATGTGACAACAATTAACACAATTTTAAGGAAAAAATAACAATAATTATAAAAAATAACGATATAATGATGCAATAATATGAATAATAAAAGATAGAATAAGATAATGACACAATTAAATCAATACAATATGAAAGAAACATTTTTGATTAATTATTCAATATTGGCAAAATAGCTAATTTAGTTATCGGGCGTTTGTAAGTACCCTTTGCTGTTTTTACAAGACATACACGAATAAGTTTATCTTTGCCATAAAATACTTTTACTATTTTACCTAACAACCAAAAGTTGAGAGGAACGTTATCCTCTTTGACAATAACCATGGTACCAATTTTAATATTGTCCTTTTTAAAATACCATTTATTCTTTTGTTGCAAATGATTAAGATAATCTCTTTGCCAGCGAAACCATATATATTGGGTTATTTTTGTTACTCTTTGCCATCGCTTCAAAACATTATCCGAAAAATCTGTTAAATTTGGCTCAACAATAGCTGAAATTGGCCTACCGACTAAAAAATGCGCCGGACATAATGCTTGCAATTCATTTGCATCTGACGAAAGAGGTACTAATGGCCGAGAATTTAAAATTCCTTCAATTTGATTCGAGACAGTCAAAAACTCTTCGTAAGTTAATTTTAGGTTGCCTACCGCACGTAGAAAATGAAATTTGAACGATTTCACGCCTGCTTCCCAGATACCTCCGAAATGCGCAGATTTAGGTGGAATGAAGTTCCATTGAATTTTTTCTGAGGTAAGATAATGCGATAAAGTATCATCTGGATTGCTAACAAGCTTGAATAAGCGTTTCAATTCATTATGCGCACCAACAAAATTACGACCATTGTCTGTGAAAATACTTGAAATTTTACCTCTTCGCGACATAAATCTTTTTAGAGCTGCTATGAAGGACGCGGATGTCAAGTCTGAAACGATTTCAAAGTGAACCGCACGAGTTACAAAACATACAAAAATAGAAATATAAATTTTTTGAAGGGGTCCCTTTCTTTGAAATTTGTTTTTAATGTAGAAAGGACCACAGAAATCTACTCCTGTGGTATTAAAAGGTAAAGAAGGTTTACAGCGTTCTTCAGGTAAGTCCCCCATTTTTTGAACTGAAAATTGTGGGTTATACTTTGTACATGTAACACAGCCATGTACTATGTTGCGAGCTAGATTTCTCCCACCAATTGGCCAGAAACTTTGCCTAGTTAAATGCAAAAGGGTCTGCGCTCCAACATGACAATTCTTTAAATGAATATCTTGCATAATTATTTTTGTAAGGATATGACCTTTAGGAAGAACAATAGGGTGTTTTACATCATAAGGCAAGTCTGAATTGCTTAATCTGCCTCCAACTCTAATTATATTTGATGAGTTATCCAAAAATGGTGACAAGAATTTTAGTTTACTACAAGGGTTTACCTGTTTTTGGTTGCTTAACCTGTTGAAATCTTCTGCTAGTGCAACTTGTTGAACTAGCGATATGAGTTTTAATTCACCTTTTTGAATTTCAGCGACCGTTAAAGGGTCGACCTTCTTGTTCTTTATCCCAAGTCTGCAGTTATCTATGAATCTAAGAACAAAACTAAAAACATTGATCAACTTTCCATATATATTACTTATGTTCAAAAAACTAGTTAGAAATTCAGAGGAATTTAAAGTCAATAAGGTGTGTGATGTAGTGTCCTTAAATTCACACAGGAATTGAGAGTCTGAGGATGTATCTGCAAATTTTGCGTCAACAAAGTTCACAGGGATAGGTTCATGAAGAAATGAGGGGCCGTTCCACCAAAGGTTGAGTTCGGACAACTGCTCTGGAAAAAGTCCTCTCGAAAGAACATCTGCAGGGTTCCGCTTCGATGAAACATGCTGCCACTCACAATCTTGGGTCAAACGTTGAATCTTCACCACTCTGTTCGCCACAAAGGTTTTGAGTCGATGAGGGGGTGTCTGAATCCAGGCCAATGAGATAGTTGAATCGGTGTACATCGAAATGTTGTCTATTTGAAGATCCAAAGCTTGCACCACCTTGGTTTTTAGTTGAGCTGCGAGAAGACAACCACAAAGTTCAAGTCTCGGAATGGATAAGGTTTTGAGAGGAGAGACTCTGGACTTGCTTGCTACTAGTTTGGATGTTAATGCATCATCAGGCATGATACACTGAAGGTAAACAACCGCGCCATATGCGGCTTCTGATGAATCAGAGAAACAATGTAGCACTATTTTCTGAGGATTGTCGACAAGAATCCATCTAGGAATCTTGATAAGCTCAATAGCCTTCAATGATGAAACTAGGCGACTCCACTCCCCTGCAATAGTCTGAGGAAGCGGGTCATCAAAACTCAGTCGTTGCAACCACAGCTGTTGAAGAAAAATCTTCATTTTGGAAATAACTGGCCCAAGAAGACCCAATGGGTCATAAAGCCTTGCTATAGCAGAAAGTACAGTTCTTTTTGTGGGAATGAGCTGATGTTCACAGTCTACTTTGAAAATGAAATAATCATCAAAATGTGCCCAGTTCATACCTAATGTTTTAGAAACATGGGTATCAATTGGAAAAGTGCGCTCTTGGTTTGAGCTAGGAAAGCTGTTTAAAAGTTCCAGCGAATTTGACGTCCACTTGTGCAAATTCATGCAACCCTTAGAAAACATATCAATCAACTGGGTTTGAACAGTTTGGGCAGTTTTTAAATCATTAGTCCCGGTAATTCCGTCGTCCATGTAAATATCGCGCAAAGCAATTTCGGAAGCTAATGGAAAATCCGATGATTCATCTATAGCAAGCTGCTTAACTGTGCGAATTGCGTAATAAGGTGCACAGGCAGTGCCATATGTGATTGTGTTTAATTTAAAGGTTATAGGTTCACAGGTATTTTCATCGAACCACAAAATGCGTAAATAGTCTCTTTGATGAGGAGTTACTAGAATTTGTCGAAACATTTTCTGAATATCAAATGTAAAGGCATATTTATGTTTCCGAAACCTAAGTATTAGTTCAAAAATATCTTCGACAACATCACCCTTTAACAGAATATCATTTAACGAAATGCCATTTGAACTGGGAGAACTTGCATTAAAAACCACTCTGAGGGGGGTACTTGTGGATTCGGATTTGTATACACCATGATGAGGTAAATAATAATTATCAGTGGGTGATTCATCCTCAACAACCCTTTCCATGTGACCAAGAGTCTCATATTCCCTAATGAATTCTGTGTAAAGTTTTTTCATTTGCGTATTTTTCTCTAATCTTTTATTTAAGCTATCCAAGCGTTTTTGTGCTATATGTTTTGATTCACCTAAAAGCGGAAACTCTTTCATTGCCATTTCAACTATATATCTGCCTTCATTGATTCTTTTATGAGTTGTCTTAAAATGTTCCTCACAAAAGACGGCTTCTTCGCTTAAAGAACAATTTTCATTAATTGCCTCTAATTCCCAAAATCGCTGAATTAAATCATCAATTGGTTCATGTTGTGTAACAAAACCACAGAATTGATTAGTACTAGAATCTCCTTCAACAGATGTAGTGGCAATAAATCCAAACTTAGAATTTTGAAATATGAATTTATCAGTCGTATATTTTCCTGCTTCTAGGATATCGAAAAAAAACGAAGCTGAGAGCAACATATCTATTTGTTTTGATTGACCTACTTTTGGATCAGCCAACGTGATATCGGAAGGAAGTTTTACTTCTTCAAAGTTAATATTGTGCGACGGAATAAAATCAGTAATTCTTGGAATTACAAATAATTCTACTTGTCTTTGGTACGATTCATCTCCGTTTGAAATATCTGCGTAAACTTTATGGTGAATATAAGAAATGCTACCATTAATTCCACTGATGGACATGTTAATTTTATTTCTTTTTAACCCCAAAATATCGGCTAAGTCAGATGAAATAAAATTATTCTCACTTCCTGAATCACACAGAGCCTTTATTGGCATTCTCATATTAGATGCGTTTTTAACATAAACAATGATCGTTGGTAGAAGACTTGATTTTGCATTTTTCCGTTCCCCTTTACTATGCAAAGAAACGGATAAATCACATTGAGTCTCAGAATTGCTTACATTACGATTTTCACTTTGCTGAATAGGTTTTGGCAAGTTATGCGTATCCCTTTTAATACCCGAGGTGGTATTAAAGTGCAAGAGACTGTTATGCGCAAGGTTACAATGCTTGCATCTTTTTAAACTTGTACATGTGTTATTCATGTGAACACTTGACAAGCAATTAGTACAATGTGTATTTTTGATTAGATGATGTCTTGCCATAGGTTCCAACTTTAAAAAGGCTCCACATTTAAATATGGGATGTGTTTGAGGATTTTTGCAAGCAATGCATGTACTTTTTGGATAATTTTTAATGAAAAAGGAATGAGATTTTTTATTAGATTCCGATTGATGTCGATGTGATGTTATTTTCGATGCGATGTTGGTTTGGATGTTTTCCAGCATCATGCATCGTTTTTCCAAAAATTCAGTGAAATAAGTCCACCTGGGCAATTCAGTAGAACTTAATGAAAGTTCGAACTGTCGCTTGGATTCCTTATCCAGCTTTTTAAGCATGATGTTAATTAACAAGGTTTCAGCAAATTCGTTCAGTTGCAAACCGATAGTTTTTAAAGCACGAATATGCTTCTGACAATTGTCAAGAAACTGCCTTAGACTTTTTGAAGATTCTTGTATTGTAGTATCTAAAGATAAAAGCTCGTTGAAATGGCTATTACAAATTAATCGTTTATTGTCAAACCTATTAGATAAAGCTTTGAAGAGCGAACTGTATGACTCTTCTAATGTAACTATATCCGCGGCTGTGCCACTGAGAGTTGATTTTAAATAGAATAATTTTTGATTTTCAGTCAAATTAGCATTTGAATCAATGATATTTTCAAACTGATTTTTGAAACTATGCCAATCCTGATATCTACCGGAAAACCTTGGCAGTGGGATTTCTGGCAATTTTACGTGAACAGATTCTTTATTAGAAGAAATGTCAGGATTATTTTCTTCCTTTGGTACAGTTATATTAATACTAGAGGTCAAAATAGTTTTAAGGCTTACCTCCAATTTTTCGCATTCCTCTTCCAAGTCAATGACGGAGTCTTCCAATGCTTGCAGCTCGGCCTCCTCAGCGACCTCGAAATATTCATTTTTTATTTCCTCGAGTTTATTCTTAATCCTTTCCAAATTTTCAAGTTTTGTCTCGCAAATGATTTTATCCTTTTGCTTGTCACTTTCAAGGAATGCTGAAAGTTTAGTGATTGAGGTCTTTAAAGAACCTCTTTTTCTGTTTATTATGACTAACTTCTTTTCTTTCGTAGCCATTGCGATGCGATGCGAACTCCGGCTCGACGGACCAAATTTTATGTTTGCGTTGACGTCGATAATAACAGTGGACTGTATTAATTCAAAATATTTGCAGGTTTATTTACACTATGTACAATCAGATTATTGGTACAGAAATGCCTGTGGGTTCATTTAGCTGCGATGCTAAATGAGAGCATAAAGTTGTGGCTGCGTTGCCGTTAATGAACATACACCTAAAGAATCCAAACTGAACTAACGCACATGAGGCATTGCACTCTTACTACTGGGTGGGGAGGAAGCTCCAGGGTTGCTTTCTTATGAAGAGCGCCAAGAAAGAGCTTTGGCGTGAACATCATGTTTCATATTTGTTTCATTTTATACAGACACGTACCGAAAATGACATTTTTATATGTTTAATTTAGAATGATAGTTGATTTATTTTTTCTCGTGTGAGAACATGATATTGTTTTGGTAGAAAGTTTTGATGTCTCCGAAATATGCGGGTAAAAATAGTTTAATATGCTTTTACAAATTTTGCTTTGTTAATTATTACGTATGCTTGTTTG
>JAOUZG010017606.1:6240362-6267587 GCA_026289955.1 Argiope argentata | reverse complement strand
TTAACTAATATCCAAAAGAGAAGGCGAGAATAATGCAACTGCTACATAGTTACAATAGTATTAAATAAATATGGTATATTTTTCAGTTTTGTTATAAAAAAGAAGACGAAAGAAATTTATGTTTTGTCTGAGAAACAGTTTCTCTTTTAAAGAGAGGTTGTCAGAAAAGAGAAAAAAAGAAAACTTTGCCATAAAAATTTTCACAAAAAGAAAGTTTTTTTTTATATATAAAAGCATAAAAATAAATCGAGTTGCGATACCAAAAAGAAAAGAAAACCGTGATGACAATATCTACTACTGTCTAATGTGATGACTATACTTCTACTAACAAAGATGAATTCGTTTGCTGGAGCTCCACAAACAGATCATTTGATCTGCAGTTGCCAAGTATGAATATACCTTGAAGTGTGGAATCGTAAACCTCGGAAATTATATGAAATTTACTAACATTTTAACTATAATTTTATTTAATTAAAAATTAAGCTGATTTTTTTTTCCTTTTATAACATTCAGAAACCCTTGGGGGGGGGCACCTTGTAAGGGAAGATGAGATGCTTCTGGAATTGTGGTTAGATCTCGCCAACCTATTGGACGCACAAACCGGTAGGGGTGATTTCTCCCATCGATGACAAAAGCGTACTTCCTATAGGAAGGGTTGCACGTTGTTATAAGAAATTATACCTCAAATGATCAATGTAAAAATTACACACACACGCACACACACACGCGCACGCACACACACACGAATTCTAATAATCCATTCGACATTCAAAGGACATTGTCGATCCAAATCAAAACTCCGAAGAATTGATCTATCAATCAAGCATATGAGAGTACACCTTACTTTTAGAGATAAATCAGACTTTCAATATGAATATCTCATAACCGGGAAGTGCTAACACATTTTCATTTTTACAAGTAACAAATGTTTAATTGATAGTAAAATTTTGTTATTAAACAAAAACATCTTTAAACTGACAATTTTCAGAAGCATTTTAAATAAACATACGTAGATTTTTGCCTCAAAAATTGAGAATACGCCAATTTGTAATATCTCGCAAAGAGAGAAAGTGTCAAAAATTCATTGAATATGTCTTTTGGCTTTTAAAATGGTCTTTAAACGTCATTATATCGATTCGATCAATTTTTGCTGGTATCTGAAAATATTTTACCCTATTCTTCTTGTAACACTTGCTTTAAATGGGTCGTGTTTCTAATTTTTTGTTTTTGAACTACTATTTCGAATGTGACCCACAGATATTCAATGCATTGATGTCTGGGTAATGTAGTGTGCATGTAACTGCTGTTTAAAATAAAAAAGATATCACATTTTGGCATAACGTACCGTGGGTTTAGGGTCTTTGTCTTGCTGTAAATTGAAATTTTCATCTAAACCCCAATTTTTAGCCCTGTTTTTTAGATTGCTGCGAAATATATTCAAGTAAATCATATGGTTTATAATGTTTTCTATTAGAGCTAAACTTTCGATTTCCTACCCCGAATGAAGTTATACAACCCCAAATCATGACGGATGTTTAATGAAGGATGTAAAAATTTTCAATCCAAAGCAGTATTTGGATTTTTTTCATACAGTGCAACAGCTGTATATATCCAAAATATTACATACATTACGCATATGTAATGGTTATACAAATCATATTTTTGATCTGTTAAGCAAACAAAATGTTTTTATATTGCTTGTAATGATTGGATAGCCGATGAATAGATAGCCACAGGGTACATCGATTAAGGACTTCAGAAATGAAAAAAATGGCCCAATCATCCTCGTATAAAATTATAAATTCTATTTCAGATTATATATGTATCCATCTGTATATCCATGTGTACTGTTAATCTTATTAAACTATAATGCTTATAGTTATAGATTATATAGTTATAATCTTATAAAAAATTATACGAAATGAATTTAATTTATTTGACATAAGTAAGAACTTCGTTTTGAATGTCATTTGAGTTCTAGTCGGTTACACTTCATCATTTGAATGGATGAAACTGAGAAAGTTCTTACTTTCACAGACAGTGTCATCTGGCCTCCAACGTTTCGTGAAAAATTTCGTATATCCGTAGGAGTTTCGACGAATTTACGACCTGGTCCTTTCTTATCACATGAAAATAAATGGAGTTCTCAGCAATATTTGAAGGCTAAGCTGATTGAAATGCGTGGAGAAATGAAAATGGCGAAAATGTACCATTTTTCTGGAACAGCTAAAAACGCCGGTCGAATGCTAATGTTCCATTCGACACTCAAGGAATATTTTCGATCGAAATCAAAACTGCCAAGAATTGCTATATCATTCAAGTTTGTGAAGTGATATTTGCAAGTAATTATCGTTACTATTTATATCAATTGCATGAAACTGGAGTCCAGTTAAATGTTATCTATTTAATTTAACAGAAATTCTGTTCCATTTTAAGTTCTGTCCCATTATAAGATATGATCAATTGTGTGAGGATGATTTTAAGAAGAAAAAGCCGCATTAGAAAAATAAACATTTAATTCATGTTCAAGGACGAAAACATTTCTTGTGTGATATCGAATACAAATAGCGAAAAATATCATAACCAAACTGCTGTTGCCACTCAGCATCAATAAATTCAGAAATAATAAAATTAAACATAAATTAGAACCTTACATTTATCTAAAATAACTTACAGATTTGAAAGCCTATGAATGAGTGACTTAAATTTCGAAAATGAATAAATTTCTATAAAATTTTTAATCATTTTTCCTTTATCTGATCATATTATTGTTCTTTTCTGTCCCCTATTGAAACTAATTAATTTTTTTTTTTTTTTTTTTTTGGTTTTGGTACGAAAATTTAAATTTTTTGGTGCCATTTAAGTAATTTATAAAGAATTCATGTTTATCAATATTTCATTAATGAATATGATAAATCCATTTCTATCCAATTTGATAAATATTCTGCTTTTTCCCTATTTTTGTTTTTATTTTCCAAAATTAGATAAGATAAATATTCTGATTTTTCCCAATTTTTTTTTATTTTCCAAAATTAGATATGATAAATAAAGCGCTTTTTCCCTATATAAATATATTTATTTTCCAAAATTAGATATGATAAATATTCTGCTTTTTCCCTATATATATTTTTTATTTTCCAAAATTAGATGTTTCGAATATTTCTTGAAATTACAAAGCACGATAGAAAGAAATCATCAAAATTAATTGCATTCATCTTGAAATGTGTAATCTTGTACATGATATATAATTAAACTATAGAACTCACAGCAGCTAACGAATCTGTAGATTGACGAGATTAGTAAAAACAAAACTTCTTAATAATAATAACAGTCAGCCTATAATTCCTTTTATTTAAAATAATTTCAACTAAATCATCCCTAACACAAAACAATGGGGAATTAATCCCCCCTTAGAAAGTTTCAAAGACTTACAAAAGAATCTTATTTACAAAAACTATATACGTTGAGCTTGCAAAAAAATCATTCAAAGGCTCACTCAATGTTTCTTGTTAACTAAAATTCCTCAGATCATTAACTTCTATTTCATGACAACTCATTTCCAAATTTTCTAAATCCTTTTCACTACGGTTCGGCAAAAGTTGCTTCCTTAATCTGGGAAGGAGGAAATATATTTAAAGGGTGATAAATTAAGATTAAAAATTTACATCGGGCAGTGCCACAATTATTCTCTCAGCATATAATATAAAAACTCAAGAAACATAAAAACTATGATTCTTTGAGCTTCTAAAGCATACAATGCATGCATAAAAAAAGTAATCTTTTTTAAATTCTCTTAGAGACCTCAGGTTCAAGGTGCAATTTTAATAAAGTCTTGCTGTGTACATTAGCATGGTGTATCCTAAATCCATCGAAGTGAAACATCATCTGTCGGTAGTAGATAGGATTTTAGGCATGGATTCAAGATTATTAGATCTGCATTAAGATACCCTCTGTACAGCTTCAAAACAGGAATCGATCTAAGCTAAATTTATGCAATATCTTATAGCATTAGATGCATGAATAAAAAAGATGAACAGTATTTAAGATTGAGAATTTCATTTTAAATAAAATAAGGTATTTTGTGGAAGAAAGTATTTAGGACTTTAACCCCTTAACTGGTTTACTCTTTTCATAATCTGATTAAATAACGCCTTACTCTTTGAAGAAAAGCGCTATCTTACTGCTTTATTTAAGAATTTATAAAGTGTACTGAGTATTTTGTTGATTTGCGTTATTTTTCTATCGAATTACAAAATATTTTTAATGATTTAATTTCATTAAAAAGATGTTTAAGAAATGTAAGAAGTAATGAAGAATAAAGATTAAAATGAAATCTGCTATGCATATTTCATTGTATCATGTCAGAACATCATTTCTTGAACGGCCAAGCACCACGTTCTCGTACAAGTGAAATTATATTTTTATTCATTTTAAATGTTTAATTGAATGAATCACTTTAGAATTGCAAAATATCCAAAAAAATTGTCTCGCATTGATTGTTTTAAAAAATATCCCATTTTCTATTTATTTCATCTCATATAATCACGTGGGTAAAATGACATTTTTCTAAGTTTTATTTGCTGTAGTCATTAACATATTTTTTTAATCAGATCTTTTGTAAATGCAGTCGCAACACGTTATTAAAAGCTGATTTTTTTTAGATGTTCGTGCAGATAATAAAATTTTTATTTTTCGCCTACGGATTTTTGTTAATGCCACAAACCTCATTCCCAAAACAATATCATACTTTGACATGATAATAATGATTCAGTTCACGCATGACACAACGATTAAATGCTTAAATAATGAAAAAATGGACCAAAAATTATGTGTTTTAAAATTTTAAATTAATTTTTATAAGGAAATGCTATAAAATAAAAGATATTCAAAATAAAGCCTAATTTAGAAATTGAAATATTTTCTTGAATATAGAAAAAGCATGAAATGAGGAATATATGCATAATTTTACCGTTCTGTTCCTGACAAAAAATATTCTTTAATGACGTTCTAACGAGAGAAAACCCACTTTATTCATAAATATGAGTGCTAATATCAATTAGGGAACGACAGAAAAAATAACCGACAAAAGTAAAATGTTTCTATAAATTTTGTTATTGTTGTAGATATAAATGTATAATAAAAAGCAAACTAGAATCTTTTAGTAACACGTGGTTGAAATTTAAGATTTAGTTTGAGTAATAGTCTTTTTAAAAAGTATAGATAAACGAGGCTTATATTGGGAAGGCCTTTCTAAATATTTTCTTTTGATCAAAATATTTCAGGTAGCATTCCAAGTTTCCAAAAAAAAATTAAATTCGATAGTATTTTTGATATACGCCATCATTTGAACATATGATAAAGTTGAAACTTTATCACGCAACTGTCTTAGCTCCGTTTTGATCATGTTCTTATTCTAGCGTGCAAGAAACAAGAATAACATTTTCATGCAGAGTTGAGCTTATTCTTAAGGCAGACAGTGTAAATGTAGCTACGTTTCTTTGCTGTCAACAAAATTAGAATACATTTTTGTTGGCATTTAGTTCGCAAGATAGCAGAGCAATAAAAAAAGATTGCAAATGCATGTTCGAAACCGTACTTATAAATTATGATCATACCGTCGATATAGATTTCTTGCAGCTTTTAAGCACTAAAGAGTTTAGATAACAGTATATTCATCACTGATTCAAGGACTAGTGTAGTTATTTTAGATAACTTTTGTCCAATCCCTAAAAAAATAACAAAAGTTGAATGATTTCCACAAGTTTAAGAACCACGTTTCTGATCAATTACAGTCTCAATATATTCCTGAAAACGTTGTTGTTGTTGTTGTGACTAATGGCACTTGCCGTGGACAAGCTTCCGCTGATACGATCAGCAGATTTTAAGCCTAAGAAATGCGTCTCTTTGTTTTACAAGTAGCGCCATCTAGGGCCAAGCGCACAACTTGGCTATTCACAAGTCACAACCCTTTTTAGGGGGCGAACTACATTCATGTAAATTCATTCATACATCTCATATCGTAATTTAGACCTGGAACAGAGAACGATCACCTCTGACCCAGTACCCCCAGTGATATTACTCTCGATATGGAGGACTTTGCGACCACGAACAGATTTAACGAGCGCCTTAAAACGTGGAAAACGTTAGGCTTATAATGCGTGAAAATTCAATCACAATTCATTGAAACCACTTATCATTGAGCATAAATTGCTGGGAGGTATATTTTTATTAAATCCTGACAAAACATTTTGCAGGAGTTATTGATATATTCCCATTTACTGAACCATTGAGATATGATTTATTTGAGCATTTTCGGTAATAGCAGATTAAAATTTTATTTCAAATATTCATACAGAATTGGCTATCCCATCTCATATGAATCTTTTCCAGAAGTTTGTATATGCTATGTGGAAACAACTGATAAATGCGATTCATTTTCTTTTATTAAAAAAAATAAACCGTAGTTATTGAAGCAATATTGTATTGATATACACTTGAATATACAGAGATTCACACAAAAAAATTAGATTATTTTTTTCTCCAATTTTTAGTAGTCTTAAATGCCAGAATTCAGCTAATATCTTTAGATTACTACAATACTCTCTCTTTCTTTCTTTCTCGAATAAAAAGCTTAAAAACAGGAGATATTGTAAAACTTAAAAAGAATATATTGAAAAGCGTGATTTTGTTTCTGACTTCTCCATCCTGAAAAACACACTTTTGAAATTATTATCTTCCTTTTTGTGAAAAAGGTAATTAAAAAACGCTTAGATCTTGATTAATGAGATTTGGTAGATTCAGGTAGGAATTTTTTGGTAGATTCCTGCAGGAATATTACATATTGCAATAGTTCTCACGACAAAATTTCTTCAGTTCTTCACCGATCATGTTTCCTAGTTTTGTTTTTATTTTAACTGGCTTGAAATATATTATTAGGAATGCAAAAATCTCAGATGAGTTCTTAATTAGCTAATCCAGCTCAAAATTGGTGGAAATGGCGAAGAGTTGAAAATTTCATTCCACTATAAATTTCTTTATATTGAAAATAAATCAAACTAGTGCCTTATTAAGATATAACTTTTGTGTTTGAATTTTTTCGATAACTGTAACATCTTAGAAGTCAGGGGCTGAAGATTTTCAAGCCATAATATTGATTTTTTCTAACATAAACATAACATATTACCAGATAGTAACTTAGATATAAATGAATTTGTCTTTCTGCTTACTGAGAATAATTTTTGAGATTTCTATCAAATTTTGAAGGAAACCCATCAAAAAAAAGTTGACATAGCTAACTGTGTGAATACTAGTAAACACGATAACTAGAAAACGTAGATAGAAGTGGGTACATACATTTATCATCCTTATCAGATTTTGAACTTATTTCGTTCAAAGGCATCTATGTATATATATATGCATTTCGTATATATGTACATAGATTTCGCATACATGTAAACTCCATAATTCAAAGCTTTACCCTTAAATGCATATTTCTGCCAATTGTCTACATCGAATTCCAATTAATTTTATTCAGAAACCCGCAGATAGATATACACAATAAATCCTGTATGAGATAAAAAAAGTTGATAATACTCTTGGCGGGTATGTTATATCGTTTTAATTTTACTTTTAAATAAAGTGGATGACGAAGTTCAATGTGCTAATTGAAAAAATAACTTCCATTGTCGTGTTTTCTATAAAGGAGAGATTTATCTTATCGATTTGTTAAAATGTTATTCCGCATCTACTGTTAGATAAGCTATTAATATTTGATGTTAGATCTGAGAATTATATTGGATACAAGTTAGAGTTTTGGGAAATAAATGTAATAAATGATTTTTTTGAATTCAAAACCAATAATTATTCATTTAAGGGATAAATAAATAAAATTTGGTATGTGTTCTGGTTGCTAAAATTATAATCAAATTTTAACTTCAGTTTCATTTGATAAAAAAAGGACATCCAAAATGCATATTCGATTTTCTTTAACCCTTTATATACTGACGGTATTTATAAGCATGATTTAAATCTGTATTATATTTTCGTAATATGACTATTTTTGCCAATGGTATTCTAAAAAACACGGAGAACGCAACCCAAATAGCAAGAAGTTAATATAAGCTAAGATTAGGAATGAAAAATATTTAATTAATAATTAAATTAATTAAGATATTGATATTAATTACAATTTTTCCCTTGGGGTCTCTGAGATTATTCTTCAAGGAAACTTAACAACTGTGCAAAAATGGAGTTAGAAAATTAATGGTAACATAATTCACTTGATAAAGAGTTAACATACTATGAAGCACAAAATTCATCTAGGAAATACTGTAAACTCAAATATAAGCATCTGTGCATTCACGTCTTCTCATAAGATCCATGATTTTAGAGACGGATGGAGGAAAGTCGGATATTACCTTTGTTATAAAGTGTGCGAGAAATTTTCGGGGTGACTACGCTCGCAGGTATACTTCCCATACATAAACAAATGAAATTGAATGACTTGTTTACCCGGATCTCTCATTTTATTATTATCTTCTTTCTCATGACGTCTCGATTACAAATCTTCCAAATCCGCTTTCCGATGACGTGAAAAAACTCCGAAACTCCTGATTCAAGGAAATCCCTTTATAAAAGCAGTATACCCCTATCACCTTTCGACAGAGATTAAGATATCCCTTCCCCTTTCTGACAGCCAGAAAGGTATTTTTTTTTCCCCAAGGCCTCTGGTCATCGGGCAGAAGTGTTTAAATACAGCTGGATTAGTCACAGGGAGCTTAATGAAGGAAGCCACCCTGTCACTTTTCGCTGCTTGACAAGTCAAGCGTGGCGCTCTAATTGAGTCGAACTTTCTCCCATCTGCAGGTCCTCGTGCGTTAAATCATAAAAGCATATTTTGTGGGGTAATGATCTGATTCCTTATGCAAACCGTCGCCTCGGTTTGTTCGAACAAAGAAAAAAACAACAACCGATGTTTGGAAGAGAATGATTGCATCTTCGTTTGGACGGTGCTTTAATTACATCTTGGGTGGTACAGAAAAAAAGAAGCTTAGATTTAGCGTCAGGATTAGAAGGAAGCTATTTTAATCTATTGATATTCGATTAAACTTCTAAAGAATTTGAGATCATCCTATAAATAAGCTTACATTACTTGTGCAATATGGCTGAATATTTTTCCAATAAACCGAAGATCAAATGCATGAATTCAGTAGCCGCTGTTATCTAAAGTATAATAAGCCCTTATTACTTAATCTGATTTATCTTGAAATAAGAACAGAAATTAGTGGTAGATTCTCCTCTTGACATTCTGGTATACGTATACAAAACGGCCTATTTTGTGTTTCGGTTTATCATTTAGTAATGAAAATAGGAGTACTCAGTTTTGTTCTAATATTTATGAGATGGTTCTAAGATTCTTTTAGATCTAAAATTTTGGTATCAAAGTTTCTTTAATTTTCCTTAATGTTCATTTACAGAAAAGCAGAAAAGAAGAGACTATTCCAGATTGTTTTTTTATAATTTTTGAATACCATATGACATTTTGACTTATATTACCAAGTTAGATATGTTTATGTATAATATTTACTTTTATTGAAATTTTTGGAGTTTTTGTTGTATTTGTAATATTTAAAATGCCTGTGTCTTGTGTTCCTCGTGATCTGGGAGTCCCGGTTAGGGCATGGTTGTTCTTCTGTGTTCTATTTGTAAGTTGTGTGAATGTGTCACCCCCTTGTAAAAAGGGCCTGCGCAAGCAAATGTGAGTGTATAGCTAAAGTCGTACTCTTGGCCTTAGTTGGCGCTACTTGAAACAAAAGATGCTTATTTCGGCTTACATCCTCTGATGCATCATCGGGCTTATCCATGGTAAGTGCCATTAGTAACAACAACAGCAAATCTAAAATGCCGGCTTTCTGGCGCAGAGGTAGCGCGCCTTCCTCGTGTTCTGGGAGTACCGGGCTCGAGTCCCAGTTCGGGCACGGCTGTTCTTCTGTTTGCTATGTGTGAATGGGCCCCCCTGTAAAAAGGGGTTGTGCAAGTGAATGTGGTGTGTGTGCAGCTGAGTCGTGATCTTGGCCCTAGTTGGCGTTACTTCAAAAACAAGAAACGCTCCTTTCGGCTTAAGTCTGCTGCAGCATCAGCGGGGGGCTTGTCCAATATGGCAAGTGCCATAAGTAACAACAACAACACATATTTAAAATATTCAAGTTATGTGCTCATAATCATCTAATAACTCGAACTCGAAATGCTGAATAAATTCCACATTCAAACCTCCATGAGTTTAAAAAACGCATTTTTGAATTATGTCTGTCTGTGAAACACGATAACTCAAAACCAACAGTGTTGAATTTGGTATGTGATCTTTGAATAAAATTTGCACATTTCTGCCAGATTTTGTGTACAATCTGTTCAGAGAAAGTTCTCCTCTCCTGTTGTTGTAATATATGTTAATACGATAACTACAAGATGGATAAGATTCAGTACACATATTTAACCTCTATGGTGTAGTACCTGTCAACATTTGAGCCAAATCTAACAAAGGATGATTTTTCTGTCGTTGTGCTCTTGCAGAAACATATAAAGGAGAAAAACAGATTATCGAAAACGCAATTCTATTAAAAGAAAGTATATCTCTCCAATTGTCCGACTATAAATTAACTTGATAATTACAAAACGAAGAAAGCAAAATGAATAAAATTTAGAAAGATTTAACATCTAAAATGTAAGTTTGCGTCAAATTTGGAACACTTTTCGTCAAGAGGATGACCATCTATCGGCCTGTATTTTACTAGTATATAAACGCGACAACCTAAAAGCGCAGTGATTTAGCAATATAAAATTTCGAATGTTAGTTTATGATTGCCATTTACTTCAATGTCAAATTTTTGTTTTAATCAGCTGGGAAAAATAGTCAAAATGCACATTTGGTTTTCTGGTTCTTTCATATTAGCCGGATTTAACGATTAAGGGCCAAAGCTAGCAATCTAATAGGTTCTTTCAAAATAATTTTTTGTCGAAGGCATATAATTAACCCTTTGCACGACGAAAAATAATTAGATGCAAAATTATTCACCTAATACAAAGATTTGTTTATTGCAATGAAAAAAATGCATATACATAAGTTTAATTTCTTTGAAAAATTAACCTGTTGTTGTTCCTTATGGCACTTGCCTATGGACAAGCCCCCTGCTGATACAGCAGCAGATTTAAGCCAAAAGGAGCATCTCTTGTTTTTGAAGTAGCGCCAACTGGGGCCAAGAGTACGACTTGGTTACGCTCTCCCCACATTTGCTTAGTTTGAAGCTTATGGTTTTTGATATGTCGTCAAAATTTGTTTTTCCTTATTATCACTACCCTCCAGTTTCGAGATATTAGCATAGCCCTCAGTCTTAATAACGAATAGAGTGAATTTACTAATTTATTCATTAATTCTCACAATTTTGCGGATCCTCTAAACCAATGCGAATGTTCCATTTTTATTATCCTTGTATAATTTAAAATAAAACTTTCATTTGGCGTTTTGAGATGCAATAAACAGTTTTGCTTCGCATGTCTAAATGAATGTTATTAATATGATGCAAGGACGACTGTTCGCCCATAACTGCTAGCTCATTATAATATAAAATATTTTCTTTAATATGATTTTCTCTTATTTTTTTATTCAAATCATTTATGGGAGATTTCTTTGATAAATACATATTCTGAGCATTTCATTTATTAAAAACCACACATTTCATACAAATTTCCAAACTTATTGTCTGTTATGTTCAACACAGGTTTTCCAACAACTACTAAACAAAAGGCTAAATTTTTCCTGCACTTAAAATGTCCAATGAAGGTCAACCTTTAATCGGACATGGAAAAAAAACAAGTGGTTTTTATCAATAGTAAAACCGTCCAGATTCAATGATATTCGTGAAAATTATTTTGCTTTCTATATTGCGTCATGTGTCTCTGAGAAAACAATGACATGCTGGACAGTTAGCGGCTTATTTCCTTTGAAAATCTTCCTCCAAGACTCTGGAATTCTAACTTCCTTATAGAAACCTTATTATTCTTCAGAAATAGATATGAGTAAGCAGATATTTCATGTCCTGCAGAAATAAAAAGCAGCATTCTAAAACTAGAATAGGTTTGTGCTTTTTCGTGCATAGTAAATCTACACTCTAATAGCCAATGCCATTTTAAAATGATTTGAGACATATATATATAATTATAATTGGTAAAATGTTCTAAATGAAGTAAAGAATTATATTTTATGTTCCTTGAATAGATAAATCTATTGCTAAAAAATTACGAATTCTAAATTTGTATATAGTTTTTTTATTCTTATTAATCATATTTAGTAGAATATTCTTTATTCTTAATTTTAAAAAAAAAGCTCCACATATCTTCAACTATACTAATCGAATTTTTGAATAGTATAATTTTAGATCATTTTAATACCTTCCTTGAAGATGAATAAATTAATTCTCAAGCGGTCCATGATTGGTTAAAAATTCAAGACATTCTAACTCGAACAATTTCTGTACCCGAAGAAATGTGCTTTTTTTATTTAAAATGTTAATGTATCGAAAATATTTTCTAAAAATAACGAATAAAACCTAGATTTCTATAACAATCTATTCATTGACAAAAATAACATAAAATGGTAATTTTTCAATGATTTAAAGTATTATTGTAACTGGAATTATTCATCCATTTCAAATAATATAAAAAAATAAAATATTTTATTTAAGTAAATACTGTTATGAAAATTTTTCACCGATGGGTTCGCTTGTTACAGTGACGGGCGTATGTTGTGTAGACGTACAATCAGAAGTTATCAGTAGAAAACAACGTGGTTTATTTACACAAAGATGACGAATACGCAGATGAGAAATATGTACAGCCGAGACGAACGCAGAACAACACACAGCAGCACACTACAGCAGACAGTAGTCCACAAGTAGTAATCGTCCACAGCTCTCAAAGGAGGAGAGGGGTTCCTCGGAATTTAGTTCTACCGTCTCTCCAGACGGCTGAACTTATCACTGTCTTTTCGCTTTAGTTGCCGATTCACCACCACACTCTGGCTACTCCACGCACTATACGTCACTGCTTCCACGATAGATAACAGGACTCGGCACACAGCAATTTAACGGTCGCTTGAACTAAACATAATCCTGGCACTTCATCGTTGCTACGCTATCCTCTCAAAATTGTCTTCTTGTGTCACTATTTGTCTTTTACTTCAGGTTCATTCAAATCATCTTCAGAATGAATCTACTATCCTTTTTCAGCTCCCGTGGGCCAAGAACCTTCTATGCCAATCAGGGTGAATCTCGGTTTCTATTGGACGGATCGGGAAAATTCTTGAAATTTCATGTATTATCCACTTTGTTGCCAAAGTCTCCCCATTCGTCGCCAATTCACCAAACATTCGCCAAGCCCTGACATCACTAACACGGCACCTGGTTTTAAAACAGACTTTCTTACAATGTCACAGTTCATGATGGGAAGCAGATTTACAAGTTTGTAACAATACTAAATATGTGTAAGTATGCGCAAAATATATGTAATCCTTTTGAAATCATAGCTCGAAGTTTTAATAACTTTTGTCGTTTTCTGAAACAGAAAGAATTATTTGTGAAATTACGTTTTTAGTTTAGATTATTTTAATAGCCTTAATGTGATATCTAGATATATAGCAAGATAAATGATTGCAATTTTAAGTAAAATTGCTTATCAATCATCGGGCTAAATTTGCCAATTGCAATATTTTTAAGTTAAAAAATCGCCATGACTACAATTTTTTAAACGATTAGTTAATTATAAAATTTTACATTATTACAAATTCATTCGAATTGATCATAAAACATTATCATTCTTCAATGTTTCCGAAGAGAGGTTTGCAATCCTGTTACTCATTTTTTATTATTTACATTGCTTTAATGTGAATGTAAAAGTTCAAATATTTATTTAGTAATCCTGTTACTTAATTCCTGTTACTTAATTTCTAATTTTTACAAGTATTAAAGGTTTTTTTGTGAAAGCATGATTAAAAAAAATACATCTTTCATCCTTTGCATTATGAAAGAAGTATTCTTCTTTAAGGCTATCAAGTTAAATCTTTTAAATATAACATTAAATGTATCATTTATTTGCTAAGTCTCGGAGTTATTGGTAAAAAAAATTAAAATATTATGTTAGCAATATTTCTGAAAACTATACCTCAAGTAGTCTATTACGGCTTAGGGTTTATCATTTTTTTTTCTCATATTATTCAAAATTTGATTTGTTCGTAAAATATTTTTTTCATCTCTTTCCCCGATATCAGTTCCTAACATCTTTAGTAATTAAAAAATTCAAATGGAAGTAACCGATTTCTTTACCAGATTTTGATATTTTTTTTACTTAGAGATGTTTATATATTTCCATCAATCAAGAAAATCGTTTGCTCTGATTTCATGAAATTAATTTTATTTTGGCATTTTTTTAAACTTAAGTTCATTAATATAAATCACATGAAAAAAACATTATTTTTTAATTAAATTTTTCTGCAAAAATTGTTTTGATGCTTTTATTTTGAGCTTTTTGAATTAAATATGGCAATTTAATATATTTTTATTTTTTATAAAAACTAATTTTTTTATTTTATTTCTGTTAGTAGGCACACAAAAAAATTGAAATTTGAATCTAAATCGATCTAATACAAAATTCAAAATCTATAATGGCTCTGAATATTTAAATAGAATGTGAAGACTTTCAGTTTCAAAACTTTTAAGTGGAAGTCTATTCTGAATTGTTTAAAGAGTAGCGTGTTAAAAAGTAATTTTCATTTGTGTTAAAAACAAATGATTGACATTGTCCTTGACAGTGACATTCGAGTTGCTAGCCAAATTGTACAACTATGCATGCCTTTGGGCGCAGATTTGTCAGAAGTACTTCATTGTAAAGGATTTAGCAACAATGTTGAATGTAATCCTTTTCTTTATTAATATAAAGAAGCTGGCGAAGTTGCTTAATATTGTTATAAAACTCTTTTCGGTTAAATACAGTCAATGACAGTAGCAACTTCCTGTATTTGAAGATTCCATTAATTAAATCCTGGTTCAAGTCGGGGGCTCCATTGGCATGTTTAACTGTATGGAATAAAATTAAGCAAAGTACAAATATTTGTCTTCATAAAGCATAGCTCTTCAACAATGGTACCGTCTTACTTTCCTCCCTAATAGGTACTGAGGAACTAGCAGTTCTGGCACATATGAAGCTTTTTCCTGAATGAAATTAATTAAAATAGGGATTTTTTTTTTTTGCCTCAATACAATTTAAATAACCGAAATTTTTTTTTCATTCTGCGATTTGATATTGTGATGATATAAACTGCAAAGTCATGAATTTAAATAAAATCATTCCTTTTTATAATAGAAAATAATACATTGAATGAAATTTAATTAATTTAAAATAGAGATAATTTTTTTAAATCGATACAATTTAAAATAACAAAAGGTTTTATCGTTCTTTCTCTCTGCTGTCATTAGCTATTGCGAAGATAAAAACTGCATAGTCACAAATTTAAATTATATCATTCCTTTTATAAATATTATCCCTAAACCAAATGATATTACTTTACACTATCGTTAATTTATTGCTAGCAAAAAGTACATTAAAGCACCTTTTTCCCATATCAGTATAATTAAATAGAGTTGAATTTGGCATTTTTATTGCATCAGATCCATAAACCCATTTCGGCCATGCTGTGCTGAATATACGGCTGAAAGATAAAACAAAGTAAAAAGATTCTAAGTAAATTTTAAATCTTTTGAGGCTAAAATTTCTAATTTAGAGGAAGCAAAATTTTCTTTAAGCTATAATTATGCATGTGTCGCATTTACATGGAATATTATTGATTCATACAGTAGCGTATTTTCAACAAAACACAGACTCACCAAAAATATATCCTTTCAATTTCATTCAGATTAATTTAATATTTTTTGCTCTAGATTTTTTTTTGAATTGAAGATATATTTTAGATTTGTAGTGCCAGATGGAAAAATTGAAAATGAAAGTTTTTTTTAAAAAAAAATTACTATTATATATCTATATATAAGTATTCTTGAGGGATAGAGATCGATAGAGAAGTCTCAGGATTGTTTGAAATTGGTTTAAATTGTTAATGAGTTAAATTAATTAAGATAAATAATGACTTAAAAAATAATAATGTTCCCGCATGATAACTTCACATTTGTGATCGTAGATTTCATTTTGTATTTATTTTTCATTAATTTGTCTTAATAGCAAACTATCAAGAAATGCTAAATCAATATTGCAAAAACAATGGCAATACTTTTAAAATTAAAATTGTCGACGCAATCATATAAACAATTTTTCATGTACAGTAATTTTAAAGTCTGAATATTAGTAATCAATCGTGCATCAACTATAAAAAAATAACAATTAAGATTTCGCAAATTTTTTCTATTGCATAACTCAAACACTTCTATCTTTAATCAATCATGTGCTTAGACAAAAATATTTAGATCAGAAGTAGATTATGTAATGTCGCACAAAATTGTGTTATAATTATAAAAATTAGCTTGGAATAGCACAAAAGGTTTGAATAAAGCATCATCATTAAAATGATTCAATGATTTTGAAAACTATACCTCTTGATTCTTGAAAATACATGCTCTATTTTAATATAATTTGTGGGGGGGGGGGGTCCATAGTTAAAGTTACACATATTAATGCAATTACTTCACAACTTTCACTTTAATTGTACACAAAGTTTTCCTTCACAGAGAATAAAAATTGTGCCAGTAACAATTTTTAAAAAAGAGCTTAATATCTTGTTAGTTTTACAATAATATATGATTCCTGATTTCAAGAATTTTTAACAGGATTAAATTTCTTAATTCTACTAAGGCCAGGATAGCCTGGTTGGTAGCGGGTTGGGTTCGCATCCTTTGGGGTGCAAATTCGAGCCCAGTAGCCAAAAACTGTTTGTGTGTGTGGAGGCTGGCACACAAATAATTTATTGTGGTCACAAAGTCCTCCATGTCGAGAGTAATAGCACCGGGGGTACTGGTTCAGAGATGATAGTTCTCTGTTCCAGATCTAAATTAGATCTTTGCATGATTGAAATACGTCCTGTAAAAAGGGTCTGTGCAAGCGATATTAACACGTGAGTAGCTCAGACGAACACTTGCCCTTAGTTGGCACTTCTGAAAAACAAGAGACTCTCATTCGGCTTAAATCGCTGACCAGCCTATCAGCGGGCTTGAAAAGTGCCGTAAGAAACAACAATTAGTTTTATTATTAGCCAACTTAATATTTGTAAATCGTGTAATGTGGTATCCATGTTGAAAAACTTTAAAGAATAGCGTATTGAAAGTATAGCTCTCAAATTTCAATTTTAAGGTAAATGGTGATTTTTCAAAATTTTATGGACATTTTTTATTTAAATTCAAATACAATAAATTAAAATATTGTTTTTCGGCAGTAGTCTCTGGTTAATAAATGACAGATATTAAATTAAATAAGCATACATTAAACTAACTGAATCAAAATACAACAGGACACTGAATTTTTTTACGAAATAAAACAATATTTAGCTATTCTTACCAATTATATTTCTTGCAGCAAGCAAGCAAGCATTTTCTGAGACTCGATAGAAAATCTTTAAAATTTGACGGATTTGGTTCAAATTTTGATAGGTATCTATATTTTAGAAGTTAAATTTTTGTTCCAAATTTTATTTATCTAACTTTTTAGATTTTTTTAATATCATGTTCATTTATATTCAGAAATACTTTCTCTGAATGGATTTCATTCCAATTCAGTCAGAAATCTACAAATGTTGCTTAAAAACTATATACCAAATTTCATTTATTTAGCTCAAATGTTTTTGAGTTATTTTTGTCATAGATAGCATAGGAGATTATACGGATAAACATAACCCCTGAAATATTTCTCGAACTCGAAAAGATCTAAAATTTCGAGATTTTTCAAAATCTCTAGTTTCGATTTTTTGACGATTACAGTACTTTCTCTATATTTCATATACGAGTGACAATACTAAATTTCACAGTTATTATGTTTTAGCATTGATTAATAGCTGTCTTTTCTTAAACGGAAATTAAATAACAGACTAAATAACTTGTCAGAAAACAGAGAAAGATAAAATATGATTTTATTTATAAAATAAAGCAACATTTGTCTACCTTAAACCTAAGGTGCAGCAAATATAAATGGCATTTTCGGAAACTCTTTAATTCTTCTTCCGATATTCGTTTTTAAAAGGTGAATTTAATGTGCAAACATTTTATTTTCGCTGCATCCCCCAAATATTTTCTTTAGAACTATGCATCTTTTTTGGTTGCAGAGACCTTTCAAAACGCACTTCGGAAAAAGTATAAGTAGTATTAATACACCAAAAAAAGGTTCCAAATGCCAAATTGCAATTTAAAATGTAATTTAACATTATTTACGCTCAGAATCAGATTTTATCTACAAAAATTGTTAAAAACAATGTTTAACTCAAATTTTCATCACGTTTAGATGGTAAATACCAATATAAAACATGAATCAACGATAAAGAAAATGATTATGTTGATATTTCCAATTATTTTTTATACACGCATGACACGATGTATTTACTTATTTGTTGTTAAAAGAAAGCTTTCATTTCAAATTACTAATGCCAAACGATAGTAAAATAAACATTTTATTAAACTGCAAAACAAGAACTTCACGATCATAAATTGGTTCATTGATTCTTAAACAAAATTTCAGTTAAACGTATGTTTTCTGAGAAAAATTCTAAAAAAAGATAAAAAACAGAATAAGTTGTGCAATAAACGCGTTTAGTGGTTGTAAAAATCTCGACAATAAATAATATTCCAACAGTAGCCATTCATCTTATTCTCTGAAACTTACAATACTCAAGAAGTAAAAGAAAAAAAAATTGACTACAGAAAGACAATATTTTTGATATATGACTATATTCTTTTTTCTTTCAGAAATCATTTAAGGAATTTAACAAAAACATCATTTCTGTTTCCTTTTTATTAGATTTCTTTCAAATATATAGATTACTGACTCTTGGTAAAATATTCTGCTTAATGAGTTCTACTCAAAACTGTGAGTTAAAGCTAGCCGGATTATCAAATCAGTTATACTTTTATACGAATTGCAGAAGATACATATACACGAAATATCGAAAAATGTGATTTTTTTGGTTTGGTTTGGTTAAATATATACGCCAATGTCCTGCAAGAAGGCGACTGTGATAACATCTTTCTTAAAGAATATGCGATAAAGTTTTGGGGCTATTTATATAAAGATTAAAATATAAATAATAAAAATATTTGATTTTGAATATTTAGAAGTGAAAAAAGGATCTAATGATTTGAAAAATCTAAAGGCACCCAGAAAGCCTATTCCAATCTACTGAAACACAAATTTATAAAACTTAGTCATTAGTTGTTGTTGGGGTTTTGTATGTTTATCAGTTTATTAACTATAATATTTTCTTTCTAAAAACTCAACAAAAATATTAGAAACAAGAAGAACAATCCAGACCGCCAAAAAAGTAAGACTTCAGTTTGTCCCCCCCCCAAGTAATGAGGTTAGGCTTAATATGTTCTCCACCAATTATTTCAAAAGATTCTGTTTATTTTCTTAGTATTTGATGCCTTTAAAATGAAACATTGTTAATTAATCTAATTTTTGGATTTATTTTGTACTTTTGAATTAAAATAAAACAAAATAAAAGAAATTTTTAAAAATCTCATCTGTATTGCGTTACTCCAACTGGTGTAGAAAATTCACGCGCGCGCAATATGTTCTGATATATTTTCAACAGATACGGATTTGATTTTTTTTTCGGCCAGACAATTTTTTATAAATTATTTATACTAATTGTAATTATTCAATAAAAAGTAACTAAACTAAAATTTCCCTTTGTTGGTCTAAGTAGGAATCGAATTAATTTTTTCTTCTTATTATTATTATACTTGTTTAAAGTGTAGACGTTTAACAACAATATTCTAATTCCAAATATATCAGGTTATTATTAATGTACTTGAAGTTTTACACTTGTAGGGAATTTTGTCGACAACTATAAAACTTCCTTTCAAATCTTAGAAAAACAACTTATCATTTACATAAGCATTTATTGTAAAAAACATTTGAAATTTTTATTGCCCATTCTTTATGTAAGGTCAGCATATAAATAATTCCAGCTTTAGATAATTTAGCTAATAGCATGGAATAACTGGGGAAAAGTACTTCATACAAAACTTCTCATGACGTGATTTAAATAAAATAAGTTGGTGGGATAACTTGGTAGTAATAAATAACTCACATTAATGGAAGCTAAGACTTTCATTAGTAAAATCATGAATCTGGCATCAAAAGTGAAGAATATTATCAAGATGAAACGGTTCACTTTGAATAATCCAGCCAACCAAGAGCCGTAAGGGGTAATTAGAGGCAGATTCCCTTTCTCATAACCGAGTTCACGGATTACATTCCTGAAGGCGAACTTGATCCGACAAATGATGTTCGTCTTCGAAGACGAATACAGTTTCTAAAACCGTGCATTTCTTAAAACCATGTTCGCGTGACCAGGTATAGCGGTTGTGCTCATTGTTCTGTCTTCTTTTTTATCGGATTTGTCGATGTCAGAATCCTTTATTTTGTTTGTCTTTTTCTTTAAATATTCTACGACTAGGATCACTTCCGGCAACGCAGCGTCTTCTGGAAGTTTTAACGAGTTCAAATTTTTCGCTCGATCAGAGAGAGTATTCGATCTTTTGTTTCGCCATCGGTTAATTGGATTAAAAATAAAAATAAAAATAAAAAATGTGATCTAATTCCCGATTGGTCTATTAATTATTCGTACGAACTTTCGATCTTCAAAATGGCAGTTTGTCTGAAGAGAATTCATTCGATCTTTTATTTGTTATTATTTATAATAGGCTTTAATTAGGGGTGGTATAACGGTGGAATGCAATTGGTTTGTCAATTTATGAAACAATTTATGAAAGCATAAATTTTTACTTCGTTCCGGAAAGAAATCTATTGTTTGGAAAGAGTGTCTGACATTCCTGTATAATAGTTGATATGTTAATGTCATACCTCAGACGAAACGACAATTACAGTAAAAATTCATAATTATATCTGAAAAGTGTTATTATAAGAACAAGTAATAAGTGTTAAAATTATATA
The DNA here is from genome assembly GCA_026289955.1 of Argiope argentata. Lineage (NCBI taxonomy): Eukaryota > Metazoa > Arthropoda > Arachnida > Araneae > Araneidae > Argiope > Argiope argentata. Next base: position 6,246,374 of record JAOUZG010017606.1, on the reverse strand, counting down.
ATGAATATTATATAATAAATACTGTATATAGTATTCACCTTTGTCTCTTAATGTAGTGATTATATTAAAAGACCAAAGAGACAATTAAATTTCTATAGAGCTCTTGATAGATTTTTTCAGCCAAATCATTTTAAGTTTTAAATTTTGTTAGAAGAAACAAAATGGCCTGTACAGCGTCATCACATACTTTCATCTTTATGTTAATATAGATTTACATATATTGCTCATATTAAGACAGTTAGGTCAAATAAAAGAATGTAAAAGCAAGTTATGCAAAACCCTTTTTTTAAATCTATTCCTACTCAGGTTATTAGTAAAAATTTTGGATTATTTTAGTTATTTTTTATTAAAAAATTACAATTGCTGTTATTCTTTTATTCCGTGTCACAACGGAAGGGATGTACAGTAGTTTCTGAGAGTATGGACCCCTGAGCACCCGAGGGCAGAAGTCTGAATTCTAGCTCACATAAGCCACAATTCCCTGTTAATGACCGGACTTAATTCCTGTATTTTATTCATTCCTCCACGGATCATAATTTAGATCTGAAACAGAAAACGATCACCTTTGACCCAGTACCCCTAGTGATATTACTCTTCACCCGGAGAACTTCGTGTACTACAACAGATTCAAAGTTCACAACACACGAAGAGCCTTCGGCTGTCAAATTCGGACTCTCAGCCCAAGGGATGCGAATCCAACGCCCTACCAACCAGGCTATCCCGGAAAAGCAATTGCAATTACAATAATTAATTGATCAAAAAAAATATACTAGCATTAAATTTTCAACGCTAATTGAGAATTCAAAGCCAATTGTGGCAACTCAAAATGCGGAAATTATCTACACCAGTTGGGGTAACGCAATACAGATTAGAAATTACTAATTTTTTTATTCTGTATTATTTTGATTCGAAAGTACTTCAAAATGAATCGGAAAAATCGATTCATTAACCCTGTTTAATTTTAAATGCATCCAACATTATGAAAATAAACAGAATCGTTTAAAATAATCGACCATAAACATATTAAGCCTAACCTCATTGGCATGGGGGGAAACAAACTGAATTCTTTACTTATTTTACGGTGGAGAAATGGAGATTTTAGGCGAGAAAGTTACTTTTTAATTAATTACTAAAATTTAATGACTTAATATTTTTAAAAAACTGTATTAACATCAAATGCCATCCACTACAAGTTTCAAAAAAATTACTTGAACTTGATTGTATGAATCAAAATTTTTTTATTAACGATTGAAAATTTAACGCACACACACACACACACACAGGGAGAGTGCGAGCTAATTGTGGGAATAGATCGAAAAAGTACAAGAGTGACAGTGCCAACGTTGGCTGACAAATTTTTGCGAAGATGAATTTAATTTTTATTCTCAGAGAAACCCTCAGAGGCTGATGGTGAAACTATGAAATGAGTGATCGATTCAAACCCAAAATAAGCAGCAAGGAGTTTGCAGAAACACTGAACATCCATCATCCCTTGAAGAACACCCGAAGACCTTGGGAAGCAAAATCAAGCTCAATATTCATCGTAGGTTCTTTGTCCTTCTTTGAGGCGATATCTATAATGTGCTTAATAATTGTGAAGAAAACTGTGGAAAGAATGATGAATGTTGAAGAGAAGAGAATTGTTTACAACAGTTGAAATACAAATACGGATCGTTTGCGGTCTAATGAACTGTAGCATCCCAAACAATTTGGTTTATAGATTTAAATCATAAATTTATTAACATTATTTTAATCTATCATCAGTAATTTAATTCAATAAAATTATTTTTCTTTCAATATAATGAGATTAATAAAAATATGTTATTGAGATAGCTGATATATGTTTTTTATAATGTAGATATTGAGGTCCTAGTTTAAAATGATCTAGTTAGTATTACATTTCAACACAGTTTCAACTTAATTTACACGTTAATGATATATTTTAAATTATTTTTTATTTTAGAACTGTATGAAAATCTTTTTATAATGTCAGAACATCATATTTTTTTTTTAGGAATGAGGTTTTGTGACGTTAACAAAAACCCAATAGGGGAAAAATAAAAATATCCGTAAGCGAAAAATTGAAATTTTATCATCTGTATGAGCATCTAAAAAAATCAGCTTTTAATAACATGTTGCCATTGCATTTAAAAAATAAGTTAACGACTGCAGCAAATAAAACTTAGAAAAATGTCCTTTTGAGCACTTGATTATGCAAAATGAAATAAATAGGAAATGCGATGTGTCTTTTAAACAATTAATGCAGGACTAAGTTTTTTTGATCGTTTGCAATTACTAAAGTGACGCATTCAATGAAACCATTAAAATAAATTAAAAAATATAGTTTAACTTTGCACGAGCACGTGGTGCTTGACCGTTCAAGAAAGGATGTTCTGACAGGATACATTGAAATATGCATAACAGATTTCATTTTAATCTTTTATTTTTTTAATGAATTATGACTGTGAATCCTTCACATTTCCACACACTAAATAGCCATACATTCAGTAGCCTTCTACAGAACCATATATCAGCTTAAACATCCTGCAGTATTTATTTGAACATAATGAAACAGATAGGAACTCGACTGTTTATATTTGACAAAGAATTAATATTATCCTAATGTTTTTCAAATCTTTAAATTTGTAATTTTAGCAAATTTATTTATTTGGTAGTGGAATTACTTTGAATTACAATTTGCTTGCACGAATCATTTACAAACATTGTTTTCAACAAGTTGTGCCATATATACTAAAGACATACTTTTCTAACGAATCATTTCACTCGTTGAAAGATCGCAAAACATTATCAAACAAATTCGACCCTTTATCATTAATATTCGTAAGTTATTGATTAAGATTCTTTCCCTGGTAGTACATCTTGTAGCCTAATATTGTACAATATTGTGCGATATTATATGACATTAAACAATATTCTACTATATTAAACAATATTGTACAATATTTGTGTGCTACTAGGGTTATATAACTAAATGGCCTTAAGAACTACAGAACGAAATACGTCGGCTTTTTTACCAACCAATGTTCGATATCAGTTAGCAGTCATCAACAAACAAAACATTTACAATCATTATCTACACTTTTCTATCCAATACTCTAGCACTTTTACTTCGACTTATATTAAAGAACCACGCCTTAAAAAATTACTTCGAAGTGAAATCGAAAATTCCATGCCAACCCTAATTCGAGTAAGTGCTATAATCATACTCAGAACAATAAAATCCATTTTTTTGTCCTTTTTTCCCCACATCAGCACGAATATTTTTACCCTTACTCACATCTTTGGAAGACATTACTCTCCCAGTTAAATACAGATCGCCGTTAGGAGACGCCATCTCATTCACCTTAGCTGCTGCATAATAGGCTAATCAATTACGCAACCTCTTTGTCTTTCTCCCGCCAAAATTCCTTCAACGCATCGCCATTTTGGCGAATGAAATAATGACTCTTGGGCAATCAGCTTCCACCGAGCAGTGGAGCCCCTGAAGCAGCACAGGATCTGCATAATTTGACTGCAATGCAAAATGGCAAGATCTCCCCCCTGCAGTGCATGGGATGAGAAGGCGTTGTTTATTAGTGTCACGACCTTCTTCTTGAAGAAGTGTGCTGGGATAGCCAGAACACGCCAATCATTACTTATTTCTTTTCAAAATTTCCACCTCTTGGAAGAAAAACGCCCGTTTTGTTCTTCGTGATTCTTCACTGATGTGGGCCTTGCCTATTATGCGCTTCACCTTCTTCCCCCTCTTTAAAAAGACATTTTACCTCTTTTTCTTTTATTTTATTCTTCTTTTCTTATCACTTAATGCGGTTCTGGATACGAATTCCGGGTGAGGAACATTGAAAGGAAGCTTTGTGTTTTGTTCTTATTCGTAAAAAGAACAAAATGCCCGAGAGAAATCATTCTGATCGGAATCGTATATTGCAAATTAGGTTGCATAGAAGAAACAAAGCAAGTATAAAGATAATTACTAGAAGGTTCGGCGTACATCCCACGATGCATACAACTGTAACAAATTTGCAATTATTTGATCATTCAGTAGAAAAAAATTTGCATACGTAATATTAGAGAATGGTATTTATCTAAATTGATGATACCCAAGAATAAGTAATCAAACAGATTTATTGGCACATGAATGATAGGGAATCATGCACGCAACTGCGAAAATTTATGAGTTTCAATTTTGCAGCAAATTTAGAATTATCAGGTTTAAACGGCTTAAAAAGAACGAACCGACGGATGCCCAAAATTAAGAATTAGATACAAGATGTTACAACAAATAAATTTCTCCATAAATGAATGAAAGAAAAAGAATAAGGACATGAATTCATCATATAAAAAATTCAACATTATCATAATTAAAATTATTTCAAGTTCACTTCTTTTTTACATTCACTTCTATACATTCTTTATTTATACTTCTTATTACTTATGCTTCTTTACTTCTTCAAGAGCTAACGTATGAATATTGCCCACGTTGAAGAATATTTTTACATTCTGCTTCTATTCTGTAAAGAAGTTGAAAGTGTACATGCTCTATTGGGAATAATTTCCTTTGGCATTCGTTAGATGAAATCTTAATTCCTTGTGCAGGAGTGCGTTTGTGTATGTGGGTGTTTGAAATAACTACAATAAATAAAAAGATTAAAATGAAATCTGCTGCGCATATTTCAGTGTATCGTGTCAGAACATCGTTGCTTGAACGGCCAAGCACCGCGTGCTCGTGCAAGTTAAAATTATATTTTTTATTCATTTTAATTGCTTCATCGAATGAGTCACTTTATCATTGCCAACGATCACAAAAAACTTTGTTTCGCATTTATAGTTTTAAAAATGTCGCATTTCTTATTTATTTCCTTTCATGTAATCACGTGCTCAAAATGACATTTTTCCCGGTTTTACTTGCTGTAATCATTAACTTATTTTTTTTAATCAGAGCTTTTATAAATGCAATAGCAACGCGTTATTAAAAGCTGATTTTTTGAGCTGTCGAGCAGATAATAACATTTTTATTTTTTTGCCTACGGATTTATTATTTTTCGTCTACGGATTTTTGTTGACGCCAAAAGCCTCATCCCAAAAACAACATCATGTTGACATGATAGAAAACGTACCTCTTTATCAAATATATATATATATATATATATATATATATATATATATATATATATAAATGGTTCTCGAAATGCGTTGCTAAGCGCAAAACTAGAGAACGGCTCGACCAATTCGGCTAACTTTTTATTTAATATTTTCGTTAAGATACGAGGATGGTTCTTATGGAGAGAAAAAATGAAAAAACTGCGAGGAAAATAGTTAAAATGACACTTTTCTTACTTTCCCGCCAAAAATCTTCATTTCCTTCCCCCACACTAACTGAGTAAGATAGCAGGAAGTAATAAATTATGATTTGCTTAGAAAGAAATACGCGAAGTCAGTTGGTTTTCATTCATAGATAACGGGATGTTTAAAAAAGAAAGAAAATAGTTGCTTTTATTATTAGTCGGTATGAATATTTAATCTATGCCTGCTATAGAAATTAAAGTAATGAAGAAAAAAAGGATAGAAAAGAAAAGAAGGGTGTGCGTGTCACCATTATTTCGTCTGTGCGAGGCATTTTCCAAGCTGTTTTTAAGCTTTTGCATCTCTTGAAAACCAATTGTATCTTTATTTGTTTAGTGTGTTTACATTTATGAAAATTTGAATCTCATTATTCTATCAAAACGTAGAATTTTAAGCCTTTCCCTCCACCATTTAAGTAAAATATCAATTCCGGGACAATCATTGCTCGGATAGAAAGAGAAAGATGAGTAGTACAGTGAACAGATCATCTGAAGAAAATAATAATAAATAATACTATAAATGAATTATATGATTATCAAAATTTGATGAAAAAATATTTTGGTGAAAAACTTGATATGAGACACAACTACATAAAATATTAGCGAGCAAATTTTAGCGAGCATTAATACTGGCGAACCAACTGGTCGCCAA
>JAOUZG010017606.1:6220184-6239962 GCA_026289955.1 Argiope argentata | reverse complement strand
TGTGTGTGTGTGTGTGTGTGTGTGTGTGTGTGTGTGTGTGTGTGTGTACGTAATGATATCTTTTAATTTAATTTACATTCTAATTAATTTCATATTTTTTATTCTTAATTTAGTCCATATTAATTTCATTCTAAAATGGTCTCTTATTTCTTGATTCAATACCATTTTTTTATTTAGTAAATGCTACATCTACTATATAAAGCTACAAGTCTCAGCAGGTTCTTACGCTTTGAGTAAAAGCATAAAAATCCTTAATGTATTAAAGATGCCTAAATTTCCCTATCCTAAATCGACACATGTAAGAAGAAACCTTTCAAGAACTCATTGCAAAACCCATTGAAGGAAAAAAATTTGCTATTATTTTATGCCACGATGTAGCCTGACGTTTTTCTTACCGCTTTCTAACTGCACAAATCATGCCTCCCGAGATGGAATAAATCGAAGTTCAAAATTCCAAAGTGTTTTTTATTCAGCCTCACAATTACTAAAATATGTTAACACTCTTCGGAGCTGAGCATGACCTCCGAGACGGGCAGAGTTGAAAATAATACATTTAATAAAATGTTTAAACTGATTATTGAATTTTTTGCAGGTGGTCATAAGAAACCTTTGAGTAAAAGATTGCAATGTTTTGTACAAGCAATTCTGATAGAATAAATAATCTATTACATGAAACAACATATATCGAAGCAAAACATTTTGCTGAAGTTGTTTCAAAAGTTTATACAATTATGATTTATTTCACTTTTCACATTTCAAACATTCGAAAACAACTTTAATGCAGCAAAAATAGTTGCGTTGTATCTCTGAATAGTTTTTTTCCAGCCTTAAAAAAATAAAGTATACAAAATATACTCATATTTAACAATGACTGTATTCTAAATGTTGAGGTTTTTTTGTTACTGAATACAAGTCAACGAACGTTGAAACAAAAACAAACATTTCATCCTGAACACAGGAAGGAAATACGAATAACACCTGCCAGTGTATGTATGTATTTATTTTTTTAATTCCATGCTCGTTTTAAAGAAAAAAACGGATGGTAAGTTTTTTCATTCTCTTTTTCGGTCCGCTTAAGAAAAACAATTCTTTCCTAAGAAGTCAAATTGTTATGTGGACACCGTGTGCTAATTCTATTATTAAACTTTTTTTGGGAAAAAAGTTGCGCATTTGATTATGAACTAACACTGAACATTCGGGACTTCTGTTTAAGTTGCAACATTTCCACATTCACAATTCATTCTGGCAGTGTAAGAATTGGCGACAATTATGCAATTTGGAACCCATTACCATTCTATTGAGTTGAAATTAGTTATCGAGGATTGTTTTGGTGATTCACCATCAAAAATCAAACTAATTGTATTCCGGTGGGGAAAGAAACTACTTGATGATGATGTCGTGTCCGCTTTTTACCACGGAAAGAGGGGTGCAGTAGCTTCTGAGGATATGGACCCCTGAGTACCCGAAGGCAGAAGTTTGACTTCTAGCTCATATGAGGATGAAACACACACCCACACGCTTGCACAGCCCCTTTTTACAGGGAGGCTCATTCACACATCTCACAGATTGAACACAGAAGAACAACCATGCGCGAACCAGGACTCACAGAACACGAGGAAGACGCGCTACCTCTGTGCCAGAAAGCCGGCAAAGATACTAATTATTACGCAATTAATAAATTCTGATGATTAGAACGTTCCTTTAAACGTTTATATCACCAAATATTATTTTACAGTTCACATCATTCAATGTAATTATGCACATAAAAGTTCCTTTTTAGCAATGAAAATTAATCTGTTTCAAAAATCTGAGGCAGCGATTTTTTCGAATCTTTCTCGCATAACCTTAATAGCTTATTTGTGTGCTGTTAATCGCATACACTGGCGATCACTAATTAAGAAAAAACTTTTTGGAATGCTAACTTTGGTGACTCATTGTTGAAAGGGATTAATAGACAAATGTCAGAAACCGAATATGTATTTGGAGGCCTTTTTTCTGACAAATAAAAACCGGAATTCCGATTGTAGCCACAAAATCAAATGCCATAACTATAATAAAGCTCAATGTGTATGTGTGCGTGCGCGCGTGTGTCGACGCTCTACAGACCAGACCATTTGTCCTACCATACCAGATTTGATACATGTAAATATTGGAAGTCGGGAATGTGCACATCGGCGCTCTTTTTTTAATTTTTAATTAAAATTTTAATTATCAATTAAAAACTCACTTTCCCGCCATTTTTTTTTCTTTTTATTTGCCCATCGCCAAATGAGTAACGCTTTGCCCCCCCCCCCCCCCTTCTTTTCTTTCTTTTACTCCACGCTAGCAAGGTTAGCCTTAACATGTTTTCGATCAATTACTTAAAACAATTCTGTTTATTTTCTTAAAGTTTGATGCATTTAAAATTAACATTAAATTAAACATTGTTAATTAATCAGTCTTTCAGATCATTCTGAAGTTCTTTAGAACTAAAATAAAATAGAATAAAGGAAATTAAAAATTTCTAAATATGCTCAGCGTTACTCCAATTGGTGTAGAAAATTCACGAATGCGTATTGTGTTCGATTGTCGACAACTGCAGTTTCAACGGATGCAGGCTTGATTATGATTAATTGGTTTGCTGTTTTTTTTTTTTTTTTCTTTTTTCAATTCAGTTACACACTGTAAATAAATTGTTTTTACGTTAGTTGTAAGCCTTTGTAATTCAGCATTAGTTACATTAGTTATTTAATTTTCGTAAAAGCTTATAGCTTTAATTACATAGTTTTTTTAAGTAATGCTTTTTTCACCCCGCTAAGAAGGTAGACTTAACATGTTTTTGACGGTTTACTTCCCACGACTATGGTGGGGTTTTTTTTTAAAGTTTTTGATGCATTTAAAATTAAACATTGTTAACTAATCAATCTGTTCATGATGAATCTAAGAAAATGTTATTGAATTTTTTTATAGATATTACGTAAATTAAGAAAATATTCTTTTGTGGCCATAAGGTTTAAATTCTCAGCGACACTGTTTTCAAAACTCATATTTAAAAAAAAAAAAGAGTTTTGTTTCAGTAAAGAATGCAAAATTTAATGCAGTTAATCATTCCCATTTTAATTTAAAGCATAAATTTTACAGGAGGCAAAAGAAAATTAGAGAGATAATATTAAGTTATGGCTGAAGGTCTTTATAATATTATGAGTGAACTATATGATTATCAAAATTTGAAGCTTTAAAATATTTTGAAGAAGCTATTAAAATAGGAGTTACATAAAATATTTAACTACGAATATTTTAAGGAGCATTAATTGGCGAACCGGCTGGTCGCCAAAGGCGGCTATTATTATATATAAGTGTGTGTCTCTGCGTTTTTGAATTATCGCAAATGCAGACTGATGTTCTATATTCGATTAATCCGAAATGCAGACTGAAATGCAGACTGATGTTCTATATTCGATTAATCTTTCACTTTAGATGCTACAATATATGCACACAATTTCATCCATTTTATTCTTTTTGTATTGTACTTGTCTTGTCTACGTATATTTGGAAAGTCGAATAGACAGACCTCCACTGAAATGATTTTATAGAAAATTTGATAGAAATCTACAAATTTGGAATAATGACTGTATATTCGATTTCTTCCTTCTAGTTAAAAACGTTTTTGAAAGTTGTTCACACAAAGATATGAGTCCGAAAATATGTTTTTAGGGTGCGTATTGGACTAAATATGGAGATTTTGTCAAAATATCGAATTCGAAAATTTTGACGATTACTATAGCTTCTTTTTGTATATTTTGTATATGCTGAAATAAAAATGCAATTTTAACCCTTTGCAGTCCGATGTCACCTCTGATTCGACATTCAAGACCGTGCATCAATTTGACGTTTTATTTATTCATTTTTCAAATTTAATTATTAAAAACGCCACCATAATGGTTAAGAGATGAAGATTGAATTTTCAAAAAAAAATCGAATTAAAAGAATTACATATATTTATTTTTCATAGCAATAAACAAATCTTTGTATTAGGTGAATAATTTTACATCTAATTATTTTTCGGACAGCAAAGGGTTGAAGAACTGTCACGAGAAAAAAAAATAATAAAAAATTATTAAATAAAAATACATCACAAAAGATACAACGGACAGTTGATCATTTTTGATTATTGATTATATTAGCAAATTCTAACGAACCTCCATTTAAGATTATTTAAAAATGGAACGCATAAATTTAAACCATTTTCAGATAAGAGGATGGCACCTAATCTGCCACTCCTCTAGAATATCTCGCATCGTTCATGTGGGAGAATTTTGATCTTGATAGATTTCAAGTCCAATAAACTGCCATAGATGGCTTTTATCCGGTGGAATCGTGTCTTAAACCCACAGCCCTCTTTTATTTGAAATCAGATTCTGATACTATAATTCATTTGTTCAAATCGATGAGTAGGGAAAGAGCATTTACATGCCCTGGTTCGAAAGCTCCTTTGAGACAAAATGGTATGGTTAAGTGTTTCACTGTGTGCTGCCAAATATGACAAGAGAAAAGGATAAAAATATATCGAGACCCCATGTAAGGCCCAATTTATCATCTGATGACACCAGATTACCATCTAAAGATGCCATAATAATAAGTTGCCCGAAGAGAAAATGAAACTTGTTTGTTACTTTCATAATAAATATTGAATTTTTATTAGTAATAAACTGCTGTAATTATAAAACAGTAACTTTCGCCTGCCTAGTCATGTTAAGTTATCGCCATCAGGATAATATCAATAATTAAATAAATAAAATTTTAAAAAATGAGATGTTGAATGCCTATTAATAATCGTGGTCTCTTTTCCTTGGCGAAATCATCGTCATTGGAGTGTGGGTAACACGAATCCACTTGTTATTACACTCCTAAGAGGAGAGAAGGCATTTATCATTTCAATGTCCTATATACATATTTTGTGATATCTCCCAGAAAGGAATGGTATATTAATGAGTTATAGAAGCTTAAATTGTAATTTAATGAATATTATGGAAAATTAACAAATTAATGAATAATAGATGCTTAAAATATAACTTAATAAATATTATTGGAATTCGACTTTATCTTTTCCAATATTAATGGAAATATTTAATTAATTTTAAAAATGTTTACATTGTTTCTGTTTATATGTGGCGTTGTTAGCTCAGCTATGCATGGGAATGTATTGACAAGACATCCATAAACTTTGTTTAGAAGCGCCATTTCCTTTATTTTAATCACTTGACATACGAATTTATTTAACTTCCCAATTAGATGACATATCCCATCTTGAACATTTATTGTTACTTTCATTCCTATAATAATGTAACGAGCTTTAACATACTAAATAGTTTCTAAGTGATTCTTGTATTTTAAATTACCGAATACTTTCACTTAATTGCAGGTTTAAAATTAATAATTCAATCATTCGATACGCGTCTTCGAGACGTCATTTGTATGTGAAGTGGTTGATTTTTACCTGATGTCACTTACCCTTGCTACAACCTGAATTTATTTTGCTTTACTTTTGCCTTTTTAAACTTCTTTAAAAAATAATTCTTATATTTTATATAGTTTCGAAAGATATGCATCAAAAGCTCGTGTATTCTCTTATTACCAAACAAAACAGCCAACCTGACGTCACACTTCCGCCTTCGCCATGTACAATGCCCTCCCACGCCAAACAAATCCCAATAATCAAAATGTCCAACAGCGGCGTCCCGTTGTCCGATGAGATCCTCCACTTTACCACAAAGCCTTCCAAAAACAAAGAAAACACCTGTCGCAAAGAGAACGAAGTGCTCGCAGGTTTTGGAAGCGGCTGTTGTGGATGTAAGGCATTCTCTGACAATCGGGAACAATGGACTCGGGTCCATTCTTCTGGAATCAAAACAGAAAAACATTCAGCGATCAAATTATTCCGAGTACAGCTTTTTCAAGATCACCTGCAATCACGATCAGTGACCTACAGGTTGCATGTATTAGGTCAATAGTCCAAGTGCTTCCGTTTTGTCTAGATGCTGGATGATGTCAGAATCGTCGAAAAATGATCTGGTTAAGGTTCGCATTTAAACGATTATCAGTTGTTTGTCAAAACTCTCGTGAGGGTGAACTTAGACAATGGAATCCAAAAGGCCACTTTCTCACAGTTTATCTCAGACAAAATGCATGTATTGTTTATGCATCGAAAAATAATTCAGTTGTGTCTTGATTATATTCTCTCTTTCTGCTGCTAATAAAGCTAGATCCATCTAAAACCTTATTGTGATAACAAAATATTTATAACAAATACATCCATGCCAATCGCTAGTGTAACAGAAATTTAGATATGTTTTATAACATTTGCATTTTTAATAAATATTTCAATCAATTTTTTCCCCAAAAAACATATATTTTTCCCGTAAACGAACAAACAAATAATGAAAAAAAACACACTAATTATTGATTGTTAAAAGGAGATTTAATTGGAATCATTATTTAGAAAATTTAATTGAAACCTTCCAAGTTCATAGTGATTTATTAGTTACTTTTTTTAAAGAAACGTTAATCTTTTACTGCATGAATTAATAAAGCGTTAAAAAAATTATTTCACGGTGGAAATAGCTTTATTTAATTATCAATAAGGCATATTAAAAGAAAAATAAAAAAAGGTTTGATATTTTGGCTTTTTTTTTTTTTAATGAAATCATATATGGGCTCGTATGGACTGAGACAAAAACCATTACAGTTGAAAAGCGGAAAAATTATTTTCCGTCGAGAAAGATGAGTATATTGATCCCATGAATATATATATATATATATATATATATATATATATATATATATATATATATATATATATATATATATATATATATATATATGTCAAAAGGTACTTTCGTTTTACTCTGTTATTGTTTTTTGAAAATGAATAATTCGCATTTCAATTCTGCTTTTTCACCCACTTGCACTAACGTGAGGTTATTTCGAAATGTCATAAAATCATAGATCATTTTTTGCGTTTTATTATTGCTAAATATATATTTGATGGATTAAAATAGTTTGAAATGTTTTATAATACTTAATTTGGAATTAAAATTGAATCAAAACTGCAATACCATATATGGACATATATGCTTTAAAAGGTTAATATCTTTTAAAATCTAACCTTACTAAAAGTGAGTAGCGTTGTCCCATTCCCAATATTTAAAGGTTCTTTACTCCAATTTTATTATTCTTTGCTGCTTTTCGCTAGCATTCTTTAATGGCAAGCGAGGAAACTCGCCATGAAAAGTTATTGCCACTCAGTTTGCTTCTAATAGACATCCAAAAACCTCATGGTAGTATGTATTGACTCATTACAAAGGTGGTGCATCCATTTTCTAATAGTAGACGCCAGAGTGGTTAGTTTCTGATCCTGGCTTGGCTACTATCCCAGTTGGTGATACTGAGTATATAGGTTCCGGCTAGTTCTAATATGGATTGCAATGCTGAGCTATGCCTACGGGCCTGCAATGCTGAGCTTCGGGCTACTTTTCCTAGTTAGGCTTCGTGATAGGTGCTGCCTTAAGCATGAATTTTTAATGACCTCGTTCGCATTGGCACAAAATGCCTAATAACATTGTTATATATCTTTAGTATATTGGCCAGTATTAAGAATATCCAAAAACATCGTGGATATCATATAATTTCTAATGTTAATAGGCATATGAGAAAAGGAAAGTTTCTTCCCTTCAGGGAGCAACAAATTGAATCCAATTTTTCAAAATCAATCACTTTTGCAGTTATTCATACCATACATGAAATATCACCAAATAAAGGCATTTTCTTTGGCCTTTCACTTTAAGACACAATTACTGGCGTACTAAGTGAGGTCAAGTTTATGAAAAAATTTAGGTTTACAGATCGAAGTTCTTTTCCTAATAAAGTTGATTCAAATTCGAAAGGGCGTAGGACTTTTTAAAATGTATAGGTAACAACTACTACTTATCCAACTTCCAAAGGACTCGTCGATTTTAGTAAATAACAGAATGAATTTATTGAATAATTACCGTAATACGATCAGGGAGGGATATCAACAATAAAAGTAATCAAGGTCCTTTTCGGCATATTACGCTACGGACAAGCTCTAGAGAAATAAACATTTTATTTTGATATTCGATTCCGATTGTATCTGGATGTATTAAAGCGGTATACATGTGCTTTTCTATCAAATCTTAAATCTAGAAGTTTCAATCTATAATTTTTTTTTCATAAAAGAATGATTATTTTAGATAATTTATTCGGAAAATATGTTTGTTTATCATTGAACATGCTTTCGAAAATGTCCTATATTTTCCATTTTTTAAAAAAGGCTCTTTTTTTGTTTTCTAAATCTAGATCACATATTTCAACTGTGCGCATTCTTTTACTTTCAACGTCATAACGGAAACTAACAGTCACGATGTTTTTCTTTTAAACCATCTTCTCAAAAAGCTGCACACATAATTCGAATCTTAAAATTCCTTCTCCACTTGACCTTCTAAGAGACCTGGCTTTAGTCCACTTCAGATCCAGAACAATGAAAGGCTGGTATTGTTTAGCACCGCAGTTGCAAAATAATTTATGTATCCTGCTTTCAGGTAAAATGTTCTTTATTTGGGCACAGCAAACAAGAGAACCGAATTGTTTGCCATCGGTAAAGAAATACTCGAACGGGAGTACGAAGTGTCATTTATTCGACGGATGTAAAAAAAGTAGTTCATCCGCATTAATACCTCCTCCATACTTCAATTCGTTTCCCTACTACCCTCTCCTATTGTGTTCTTTTGATCTTCAAAATCGATCCCAATGAAAGCTTAATCATAGGACGATTCATGCAACTTCAAAACTTTTTCCTTGCCCGGCACCTTTCTGTCCACAGCAGGGGATGGGGAAAGGAGCAGAAGTAACAATCCCCCCCCCTTTCGCTAACCTATATGAACCTTAAACCAGAAAATAATAAAAATCTTTTACAATACGAAGACAAAATTTAAATAGAGAAATACAGCATAATTTTAGTTTACAGAACATAAAATAGATATTAATGTGTTTTTGCTTCTAGAAGACTTCTTAGATGTCCGAGGATGAAATTCATAATTTCCCGTCTTCTCAAAATCTGGAAGATACATACCAGCACTGAAAAAGTGGTCTGGTTTTAAAAATGTTATCCTACTGTAAAGTAAGGGAGCTTCCCTCCAGAATACAATAAGAGTCCAGAAAGAGAACTGATGTGCACCATAAAAGAACTGACCAATGGGATATTTTTGAGTAATCAATAGCTATACTGGGCATTTGCGAGTTGAAAGTTTCTACAAAATCAATTATCTTAGCATTGCATACTCTAATGCTTAGCTATAAAATGTTAAATAAAAAAAGACCCCCCCCCCCGATAATATGTACTCATTCTGTATAAAAATAACGGAGTCGCCTACTCTGTTTGCCACTTAAAAATCTCTTACAAGCATAACAGAACTGCATCGAAACAATTAAGTAGCACTAGTTTGCCAATCACAGTTTTGATTTTTTTTAAATCATAGAATATTTCACTATTAGCATTTTTTAAAAATGCATATTTCAATGCATTTAAAAAGATTTCAATAAAAGTATGATAATTCCCATTGTTACATTCCCTCATTTCTACAGTAAACACAAGATTACTGAAAATTATTTTATTGCAATATGCGACTTTAAAATAACAATAATATCCATTCCTAATAGCTTCTTGTGGAATTATTTTCGGTTTCTGACAAATCCTGAGATCAAGTATGAGAGTATACATATATATAAATTATTCAGTAAAATTCAATCCACATAACAGCAGTGAAAACCACAATACTTCCATTTCAAGCAAAATTCGCCAATGTAATTACAAACAATGGCTGATTATGATAACTAAGAGTTTTAAAGAAAATGAAGTTAAGTAATAGATGAGAGACAGTGTCTACACATTTGAAAACACGAAAATAATGCTGATAATGGCTACATAACACAGAATCGAAGGGTGGGAATTTTCTTTTTTCCAGGCACTGTGAAAAGTAGAAATTATGAAAATTCAAGCCATTTAAGAATAGAAGAGCTTACGGAACATTAATGTAATAACGCAATTAATACCTCACATGAACACAGAAGTTTCTGAACGAGTATATTCCTTAATATGTGCACTAATAAATACAGCAGAAAGCTTGACACATTTCCAGCTATCAGATAACTATTATCAATTGAATAATTTTAAAAAACTATTTTTAATTGAAATTAATTTATTAAACTCTAATTGCATGAAACAAAATCAACTACCAAATTACAATTATTTTCACATTTTCAACTTCATCATTACAATGATTTAATTATTAGCTACTGTTATAAATTTATGCTAACTTTACTTATTAGGATAAAAAACTATTATTTAATTAAGAATTTGATTCTGAAGTCTTTTAATATTAACAAAAATTTCTTTTATATGGTATAATCAATGGAGAATGACAGCAGTACTCAAAATAAAAGCCTCCACTAATAGAATAGGGGAAATGTAAGTTATGAATTGCAGTCTTAAAATACCCAAAACTGATAATATATGTGTCAATAACTTCATGTTTAAATAGCCCTTTTAATTATCAATAAATGACAATCAAATTTTAAAAAATTGTTGCGCTTTAAACAATACAGAAAAATGAGTCCAAAATCTGAAAGCAACATATACTTTGACTTTATTATGTAAAAAAAAAACAAACAAACATCATAACGGGCGATTTTATCACATTTGTGTCACAGGGGTTCAGTTAGACATTTTACAGAGGATTTCAAATAGCTTTTGAAGTATATCTTGCATTACACAGAGGAAGATATTTGTGCTCCAGAAAGAAGGGTCTATATGTGTACTTGACTTGAAAGGCTTCCTCATTATCAATGCAAAAATATATAACAAGTGATTATCAACAACACAATTAGAAATTTTCAGTGTTTTCTAAGAAAACACAACATAACAAATTTAAATATTAGCTGCTTTTTTTCAAGTAACTACAAACAAATAGAATATTTAAAAAACAAAACAAAAATAATCCTTAGTACAAATTTTTTCAATATAGTATTTATAAGCATTTTGCCATATAAAAATGGATGAAAGATTGAAAATCAGGCTTTAACCTTTAACGTTGTGCACGGAAAGTCATAGAAATATGTTCCACATTTCTTTTTTTAAAAAATTGCCATGGCAAACAGACAAGAAAGCTAAACTTTTCATTCTTTTGAGGATTACTTACAAATTACTTTAATAAGACATAGTTTATGTTTGTTGATCATAAATTATTTTTATTTTAATTCATGATTCTTATTTCAGCTACCATTAAAAGCGTAATATTCAATCATACATTTTAAAATTTGTAAGAATAACTAAAAGAATGAGGGGCGGGGGAGTTTATAAACTACCAAAAGTTTTATTCACGGGCTGGAATTTAATAAGAATTACACCACTATGTTAATTAGTCGAATTCATTGATTCAGATTTCAAATTATATATAATTAGAATTTTGAAATGTCCAGAATTTACATGATCATATAACAATTCAGTTTTTTTTAAAAGTATAATAAAAAATTAAATTCATACTTCAATTTCAGCATTGCACAGATATAATTAATTTATTTTGGTAGAACACCTTGGACAAATCAAATGTAAATAATGGCTACCAATACAGGCACCAACTAAAACAGAATAATAATCACATTCAAGACAAAGTGCCAAGTAGTAGTTCCATAAAGATAAGGGGATGGGTGATAGAAATTTTCTTTTCTATCTTTAAACTAAACTAATCTCTCTTAAAGCCATTAAAACTTAAAATATCTGAATAAATGTTAAAATGCATCAAATAACTAAAATAAAAAAGCTAAAACATTAATTAAAAAAAGTTAAGAACTTTCAAGATATAAAATGTTTACGAATAAACAGATATCCAAGAAAACCACATAATAACAAACAGTGCAATACTAAAAATTAATATGCATGTGTGTTCATTGAAAACTGAAAGATACCTTTTTTTAATGAAAATTAAGGCAGCAAAGAATACATAACTGAACTACAGAGTTTATCATATAGTAGCAAGACAGATTTTCCACAATTTTATTTAATTAATATCAAAATCAGTTTTCTTTATTTATAAATTATTTCTGAACCATTTAAAAATTTACTATACTGTCTGTTTATATTATTTTATTAATATTGAACATTCTCACAGATTACTAATTAAATCAAACATTACAACAAAAGAGGGAAAGATATAGCTTTCTTAACTAAGATGCCATGACAACTTTAAGGTTTATAAGAATATGAAAAAGTGAACCTCATGAAATGCAGTTATGACAGCTTCTAATTACAAATGTATACATTTTTTTGAGTGCATTGTTATCAAAACATTAACTACCATACTATTTACCAAGCCTTTTTTATGTTTTACATGTTTAGACATGCAACCTTTTTTAAAATCTGGCTTCTGGGTGGATATCAAAAATCCACTGCTTTACCTTAACATTAAAGAAAAATTTAGCTTCTTTTTTAAATTTTTAATGCTAATGAAGTTTAGCATCAACACTTATATAATACAGCAAACTGTACATTCAAACTAACATCTTTTCAATAATAAAAACTTCCATCTATAAATTTATAAATGTAAATAGATTGTTTCAATGGGAATCTTCTCCATAAAATTAACAAAATCAAACCATTTATTTATAACATATTTACATTAGACTTTTTTTTTTTGTCTTCATAAATAAGAAAAACTTTAAGGAACTGGAATTGAAATAAAAATAAAAGATTTGCAGATTTTTTTCTCTCCATATGTAACTATAGAGTGAATATGTTGGTACTTAAAACTTACAAACAATGGAAATGCCTGTAGCCAAAAGAATTGCCTCATCTATAGTTTACGGAATGCTTATCCTTTCGGTACATCTCTAATGCCTGTGCATGTACAACAAATAACATTTATTGGTGGCATACATACAAAAATATGTATATCCACATAATCACTCACATAAAATGCTAGCACACAATATAATTTCACACTCATTCTCTCATTCACCCATTTAGAACTAATCACTATGTTTGAATAATAAATTAATTCTTCTTTAAAAAGATGTCGACGTCTTCCCTTCTTTAGTGGTCAGAACACTGGGTATGATAACATATTAAGCAGAATGCAAGTTAAACAGTGATCCTTTCCTAAAGGCTGCAAACATCATCCGGGGTTCGATTGAGTGTTAGATGAGACACTTTCTGCTCGGGTGGTTCCTGACTGACTAGATCGGCTGCTGAGAGAGCGACTGTCAGGACACTTTTTGGTGAGAAGCGACTGGGTCGCGAGCTCTTCAGAGTAATAGTGTGGAGTATTGAGGTAGTCTTTAAGCCTTCGCGGTAGAGGCAGATAGTCTATTAGGTCCCTCCGCAGAGTTTTCAAAATTATAAACCTGAAAGAAAGCATTTGTTGTTGTTAATCATCTTTAACACACTTCAGCCAGAATAATAAATATGAAAAATCTAAAATTAGTTTACCATTTCCTTTTTTTACTAATATCTTTTTAATTAAAAACTTATTAAAAAATTATCAGAAATGAATAGATATTTTATATTAATTTCTACTTTATACTAAACAAAAATTAAAATAAATGTGAATATATTTTGAATAGTGAAAGAATTCTAATTCATCTTGCAATATTTTATTGAAAGAGTCAACCAGGCAGGAAGTTAAAAAATGTGATTTTCAAAACTATCAAAGAAATTAAAAATCCAAAACTTGAACAGTAAATCCAAAACATGTAACAGTATTCTAGATTTCCGGCATATCACTGACGTAATGAAAATAAAGTTAAAATATTAATTTGATTCAAATTTAGTAATAACTATTATTTGTTGTTATAATATCATTAAATTTACAGTTCTTCAACATAAATAACAGGTTAAGGAGAATAAAGATCCAATATCTTATGGGTGAACGATAATAACTATGCTTTGTTAAAATAATGTAGCAATATAACTTATTCTAAACTAGTAAGAAAACGAAAATAACTAGATTACATGCAAAAAATGATTTCAGGCATGCAAATTTAATCTACCAGAATAAACAATCCTCTTGTGATGTCTCAATTTGCACATTTTTCTAAAAACAAAATGTTTGCTTGAAGTGTTTTAGAAAAACCTATTTGCCTTCCTCAAATATACGAGAACCATAATTTTTTTTTTATTATTATTTATTGTGAAAACTTAAAACTTCATTGCTTTAAAGCACTATTGCATCTCTAAATGCAAGTAACTACTTAAAATTATATTTTTCTATCATCACTGATATACTAAAAGCAAATTGTACTTCTCATTGCAACTAGATTCTATTTAGTTTGTTGCCAATCAAAATTTTTTACTCTTGAAGAATATCTAGAATTAGTAAAGTTATTGCACATGTAAATGAGTGTGTGTGTATATGTTTTTAAATGTTTCATGATCTAAAACACCAAAAACCTACAAGATTGATACTTGTGTGCAAAGCTTATTAATGCTGAAATAATAAGAAATACAAGGCCATAACAAAAATAAAGAATGAAATTGGTAATCTAATATGACAGAAACAAGAAGATAGGGGAGGATGTTAAAAATAGCCTCTAATTTATGCGATGGTGTACACAACAATTTTACAAATCACTCATTAATTTCAAAGCTATTTATTGAAGCCTTTTTTCAAACTATCAAAGAACAATATAAAAATCCAGAAATGGATTAACGATGAAAGGACAAGCTGAAATTCATATTAAATAAATTATATACCAAGAATAATAAGATAAGGAAACAAATAATCATTTTGATTTAATTTGATTTGAAAAGCTATAACACAATTATAGCAGTTAAGAACACAAATATGTAAGGATTTTAACTGATTATGTAGGTACTTTTCTTCAAACAGATAAATTAAACAATTCATAAAATGTTATTTTAAAATACAAAAATTGATAAAACAAAATGTACATCATACAAAATTATTTCAGACTTTTCTCTCTGAAACATCAGTGCTGCCATCTCTGATTTCAGTATAGATAAGATCAATGGAATGAATACCAATTTGGTATTTTTAAATAAATAAATTTGCTTTACATAAATAATACTCTATATTTCTTATTTAAATTTTAATTGTAGTATAACCATTAATCTATTAAGTATTCGCCACAAGGCAGGCAATATTTCAATAAAAACTTTTAAAACAGTTTTAACACCTTTATATTTAAGTATTATGGTATCTTTTAGATGAAAAAGTAATCTTTAAGTATTTAATGTTCTTTATGCAGTTAAATCTATTAATGCTAAATGCAGAAACATGCTTCTCTCTTGTTTGTTGTCTATTAGTGAATTAGAGGCCAAGCTATCAGAATTAATGTTATGAAGCTTCATAGAAATATAATTTGAAGAAAGGGAACAAGCACCTATAAGAAATCAAAATCTTTAGTTTAAATTAATCAAAAATTAAATAAAACTACAATGTCTAAACTTTTGTTAATATTGTCTCGCATACAGGTAGTTACCACTTACAATTCAAACACTCAACTTTTCAATAATATGTTCAGTTGCGCATCATTTTCTCAATTTTAGTTCATATATATATGAACTATATACAAACTATTTGCGAACACAATTTTATTTGCTAAAGCTTCAGTCAATCATCAAACTTTAACTCATATTCAATCATCGGTTGAAATATTGTTTTTGAACAGAATTTTAAAATAAAAAATAATTACTAAATTCTTGAATGAAAAGATAGTACATAATTTTATTAATTATGAATATTCGATTCTCTCTTTTTCCTTAATCTTAAATACAAGGTCAGTTATTTTAGAATTAGAACAAGTGTACATAAATTGTTTAGGACACCTTCATTACTTCTATTGATGCATATATTTTTAGCTGTGCTTTTTATAAACAAATGACAATTCCCCTTATTTTGAGATTCAACATTAATAAATAACTAGCTATTAAATCATTCCATTTAATACATTATTTGTAAATACCCGATAAATTCAATAAACCATCCTTTAAATAATTCTAATGTCATGATACATTTTCTTAAAACATTTTGTGCCAGTAAAAATGCCTGAATATAATGCAAGAAATTGAATTTTAAATACTGATAATTGTCACAAGACAAATGAGAAAATCTTTAATATTAAGTAAAAAACAACAATTCAAATTTTTAAAATGCTATATTGTATTATATATGGGAATTTAGATTATAAAAATTAAGAAATCATGTAAAAACATAATATGCAGATGCATGGTTGAAAAGAAGAAAGTTTTAAAATTTCAATTTTTTTTACACAGGAGGCATATTATGTATAAAGAAGAAGTGAAAAGACAGTACATCACTTTACATTATGACACAAAAGAACAGGTTTTTTTCCCCTTTAGTGATTTTACTGTAACATTTTTTAAAGGGGTTTCTTTACTACATGTGACTTAGGCAAGGAAGTCTTGGGAATCTTAAAAAGGTGTGCAGATGTTAAGAATTTACATCCCTTTGTTCCTATCATGAGAAACACATAATTCAAAATTTTGTTTATCATGTGTTAAGAAAGAAGATTTTTTTAGGTATTTATTTCAAACACATGATAAACAAAGTTTCTAAGTGGAAACTGGATCAATAAATTATAAAACATTTTAAAATGAAAGTAAATTAAAGCATCGTTACATAAAGTATGAAATGACAATCAATAGTACAACTTAAAACTTGTTATCAAGTCAGAATTCTTTATTTTATTACTCAGTTGAAGAACTAACTAAATCTTTCAAAAGGAGAGTTTGAGGAATTTCATTTTTAGAATTCAAAAAATTACACTATCTCACTAAATATTTTTAGAAACTTGTTTAAATTGGTAAAATGTTGATGTTAAATTTAAGAAATCAATCAATGCTACAATTATTTAATGCATAAAAAAATAAGAATAAAATAGAGGTCAAAATCTTTACTTACAAAATTATTTAAATAATTATTAATTCTATTCTCGTTCTGTTAAGTTCATAATAATTCTAAGCAACCTATTAACCAGTTCAAAACAAATGATTTCTTAATTAATAAGTAGGCGATTAGAAATATAGTATTTTATTATTATTATTATTATTATCATGTCAGAACATGTTTTTGGTGTGAATAAAAATCTGTAGGTGAAAGAAAAATTGTACCATCTGCATGAGCATCTTAAAAAAAAAAAAAAAATCAGCTTTTAATGACATGTTGCTATTTCATTTACTAAATTTCTGATTAAAAAAAAAAAGTTAATTACTACAGCAAATAAAATCTAGAAAAATGTCATTTTGAGGATGGGATTATTTGAAATGAAATAAATAGATAATGTGCCATTTTTTTTAAACAATAAATGTGAGACAAAATTTTTTGGAGCATTTGCAATACTAAACAGACTCATTCAATGAAACAAAATACAATTTAACTTGCATGAGCACGTGGCACTTGGTCATCCATAAAATTATGTTCCAATTGAAAACATTAAAATATGCATAACAATTTTTTTTGATACTCGGCTTTTGATACTTTTTTTTGATATTAAATATTGATGAGATGCAAGAATAAACATTTTATTCTTGCATCTCATCAATATTTCTCAATCTGGATATAATTTTTATTAAATGTTTTTTAATTATTTTTTGAAAGCTATAAGCCACTAATATGAACTAAATAATCTTTGCTTCCCCCCACTCTTTTACAATATAGTTTTCAAGTATTTATCAACAATATTACTATGAATTATGTTATATTTTTGTAAGCAATAAGCCAAAACATTTTAATCGTATTCCAAAATCTTTCAATTAGTAATGCATGTTTAAATTATGAAAGAATTCTTTTAATTTGCCAAATGCTAATGCTTAATCTTAAAATGAAGTTTCTAAAACTTAATGCTACTCATGGAATGCCAGCTTACAGATTTATGGAATAATCGTACATTTTTTTTTAAATTATTTTTTGTCTTTCACACCCAAAAATACATATATTAAATAATATTATCAGCCAAGAAAGATAACATTTAATTTAGCATGTATTAACCACAATTTAAAATATTTTCTTTCTTTCTGATCCAATTCCCCCTTTAATTAATTCTACATGTGCTCTATGTATATTGTGGCATTTTCACCTGCTCCAAGTGAAGGAATAAACAACAACACAGAAACTTCCCTTCTCTAAGTCAACACATGACAAAGAAATCTCTATAAAAAAATCTTGTGTTAAAATCATTGAAGGAAATACTTTCTACTCCTTTTATAACGTAGATTGAAGCATTGCTAACCAATTTGAACAAATTACACCTCCTGAGATGAAATAAAGAAAAGCTAGAATTCCAAATTTCTTCTTGGAAAGACATCTGCTAAAATATGTTAACATAAGAGGATGAAAAAAGGAAATAAAATAAACTTTTAACAAATAGGTTAATTTGTATTTTATCCTTTTTTTTATCAGCAATGTTAAAATATGTTTATTACAAGTAAAATGTTTTATCTTTCATGTTATAAATCATTATTAAATGCCTTTTCACACATAACAAAATGTTTTTTTTTAAATATGTGCAAAGATATATAATTGATTTAGAATAAATGAAAGCCTGCATTACCAAATATTATGCAATTAAGAAGGAGGAAAGGCTAATCTAAAAAAGGGTTTTGTTACATTATCTTATAAAGAAACATTTAATCAAAAAAACGCTAAACTTAACCAAGCTTTACTTACCTACACATGTGCTGCAGTGATTGAACTTGTTTGAAGCGCGAAACAGGATGTAGAAGCTGAACCCTCATGGGTCCCAGAATAGGTCTTCGATGTAAGAAAAACAGATATCGACCACTTCGAGAATGGGCTACTGCACTGTCTATAAAATCTACTATTGTGTTGCTACGAAATTTTTGTAGGCAACCAAAACTAAAATTACCTACAAGTAAAAAAATATATAATTTAATACACTAATCATCAAGTATATATTTTTTTATAAAATATCAAAGAAAACTAAAATGTGAATTAGATAAATACATAATATAACTTTGACATAAGGTGAAAAGGTTAAAATTCTTTAGTTTTGATAAATAATTAAAGCTTTTCTGAAAAATGCAAATATTTCTTCTACAAATAACTATATCAGCCATCTAACATTTATTTTTATAGAAAGTTACGAAATAAGAAAAGCATAAGTTTTCCCTGTATTTTATCACAGATGAAATAGAACTTTATCTGTAACTCACACCCTATAAAAAGCTATCCACCCAAATCATGTCCCTAAATGGTTAACATTTTTTTCATTCATTACTGTAAAATAAACTTCCAAATTTAAACCTTTAACTAAGTGTTAACATTACATTTTTCAATAAGATTAAAATTTAAAGCAGCAGCAAAAAAATGTGGAGAAGAAACTACTATATTTATATCTAATATTTATAAATTATATAAATTCATAATTTTATTAATAAATGCTAATAATCTGATTACATAAGCTTAAAAGACATATGTACACAAAGTAATTTTTCTAATAAAAACTTTTTTTTAAAAAAATACATTGAACTGAAATTACCATCTGAAAAAAGTATTGTTAAGTCTCCACTAAATGAATGGCAACAATTTTCAAAATAAGTAATATCACAATGAAATTGAATACAACACTCACAAAACATGAATTAAAAGTGCCTTTATTTTAAATGTTTTAGTTATTTTAAATATAAAATATTCTCAGTAGAAGAATAAACATTCAAGGAGGGGGGGGGG
>JAOUZG010017606.1:6195626-6220084 GCA_026289955.1 Argiope argentata | reverse complement strand
CAAAATATCCACTTTGTCTATTATCTTTATCTACAATTGGAAAATTTTTAAGAAAATAATAAAATCATTTTTTTTACTAAATTGTATTAATATCTTAATAACTAAAAATTCTCTTAAAATATTTAAAGAAAATAATTTTATTTTTTAACTTTTATATAGCAATTAAGTACTTTTCATACTCTGTTTAACATAAAATAAAAATAATTATCATAAAACTTTATAAAAACCCTTTTTTCCTCTGTTATTTGAACTTTAATACAGCAAATTTCAATTTAATAAATAAATTATTTTTGAAATTATATATCTTTATTATCTGTGCTATAATAATTAAGCATGCTAGGTACTGCTATATTAAAAAAATCTTGTTGCACTTACAGATATTTTTAATGATTTAAATACAAAATATTCTATATATGACGCAAATTCAAATTACTTAAATTCTTTTCTTTTTAAATAATCTAAATACAGTGACAAATGTATTGAATCACCCCAGTTTATAGTTTTATTAATTGCAGCATTTAGAAAAAAAATTACCAAATAAAACATTGCAAATAACCCTATGTTGCTAATTTAGTTTATTTTACTAAATATTTAATAAATATTCCTCGCAACTGCCAAGACTCGTTCAAGTTTACAAATTATAATCAAGCTACTCAACTTTACAGTATTCAATACTTTAAAAAACAGAAAATTACAATTAGAGGGTCCGAGATTTTTCTCCATAAATGTTTAAAAAAATGTGTAAAACAGACTTGTTTCACAATGCAATCTGATAATACCATTATTATTTTACAATATAATTAACTTATATGTATAAAATATCTGGTACTTGCGTATTAGACAGCCGACAGCAACGATTTAGGAAGTCATTGGTGATAAACCATCAACGCAAACAAAACTAGCAAATGGCAGACAGTAGTTAAGGCTTGAACAATTTTTTTAAAACAATGGCTGTTTTTTTGCCATTATTGACAACAACTTAAAAACTGGTGATTAAAGATTGACGGCCTAATATTTTTGAAAAATTTAAAAGGCAGAGAAATTCCATTTGTAGAACTTGGAGGTAAGGTACAAATAAGTTTTGCTTTTTAAACTTAGTCTTCAAACAAAAAAATCTACTAGATGTATACAATATTAATTGGATCACATGAATCAATTTTATGCAAGATAATTATCTTTTATTAAAGCAGAAAAATAAATAAAATAAAAATTTTAACATTCAATGGCCAAACTTTTAGCTAAACAACTATATTTTTTTTTCTTTCCATTTTAAACAAATTGCAGTTTACTCAAGCACATACTAATTAATTTCCAGTAAGACTTTTGTGAATTAATACTTTTTACACATTAATTCATTACAAAATAAAATTTCAAGAAAAAAGTATTAATTTCACAAAATAATAGATTTAAAAAAAAATCAAAGATAAATTTCAAGTAAATAAAATGTACAGCAAAACATTTGAGTTATTCAATAATTAAAGTACCAGTAAAGAATACTTTCTACAGCCAGCATTGAGTTTAATTTATTTTTGTATCTACAAGTACTATTAAGCATATATGTGACTGTCTTGCAAAAAAATATTGACACTTCAAAGTTATTCAATGTTTTCATGTTATCTATAAAATAATAATAACTGATCATACATTACAGAATAAGTGTAATATAATATTTTAGCTTCACCAATAACCAAATTATTTTAGTTTATATACAGAAAAGATACAGATCCCTTTAAAATTTGGTACAATTTTTATTAAAAAAGCCTTACAACAATCATTAGTTTTATTCAAAGTGTATTTCTATAAAATTTAAAAATGTGCGGAACTTTTTGTAAATGATACTACTAGAATCAGCTTGTATATGAAATTACTAATCCTACAAAAAACATTTTTGTAACCTGGTTGATAAATTATTAAATACTGTTAAATATAGCACATTTTATATCAAAAATATTTATTTCTTCTAGAAATTATTTTAATCAAATAAATATATATACATTTTTTTGTAGAGAGGAGTTGCTTTATTTAAAAAATTCTTCATTATTGATTTGCTGCACTGAATAGAAGATCTGAGGAGAAATGCCAAGCAGCCATGCTACTAGAATTTTCTGCAATCATTATGACCTACAGTTTGAAATTTGCTGTATAAAAATTTCTCGTTCATCTTTAAAAAGATTAGTGTTAATTATTTAATATATAGAAAATGAAGGAGAAGGGGGTGAATTAGTTCAGACATTAACCAGACTGAAACATATCGTCCATTAGTATCAAGAAATTTACTTTAGTGAAACTTGATTAGATAATATTTTACTCATCACTCTCATGACAACATGTTTAATAGTTGCAAGATTATTATTATTAATTTTGGTCAGTACACAAATTTTAACAGAGAAATACTCTTGTTTTATTCATTGATAGACATGTATGGAATTTCTCAGCTTTATGATTTTTTTTAAATTCAGAAATTCTTTTGAAGGGAAGAAAAGCAAATTAGATTATAAGAAGGAAGGAAGGTGTGTTCTCTGGCATATGCTCCAGAAATGCAGTTCTTAGCTTTTGCCAGGTTAAACAGAAACTAGGATCATGAATATCACAAAAAAGATAAGATGTTGACAAATATAGTTTATCTTATTGTAAAAACATGCAAAGGATTTTAGATTAAGAAGTGCTCCTCCAAAATCACCATTAAATCAAATACATTATAAAATTAATATTACATTATAAAAAAATCTTTAAAAATTGTATAGTTAACATTTTTTAAAGAAAATGACTAACATATATCAAAATAATTAATTAGTTAAATCATTTTAAAATAAAATGTTAAGCATTGCAACTATACAAAAGAGAAATTTACCATGATCATGCTCTATCCTGACATGCCTCACTAAACCATTCAACTTGAAAGTTAGGCTGAAAATATAATGCTCATCAGAACTATCTCGAACAACAAATGACCCATCTGGTTCACCAGCAAGTAATTTTTCAGCAGTTTCTCCACTAATGGGACCCCAATACCAGCCACACTAGAAAATAAAATAATAATAATAAGATTCAATTAGAAATAATAATCTATTATATATAAAATGAAATCCCAATAACTTATCCTCGATAAAAATCTATACTGAAAACATGTTTGCCAAATCTCTCTCTCTCAAACACTTAGGAGCAGAAGGCTGATTTTAGCGAAAACTTGTCCATAATTCATGACAATTTTTATTAATGTTTCCATATGATTAATTTTATTCTTTTACTCAAATTGTCAGATAATTCTTGGTAGAATTTTACATAATTCATTCCAAATATTGCAATTGGCTTCATTCCAAATATTATAACAGATTAAATAATCAGTGTAAATGATTATAACAAATTTAATTTATTTACACTACTCATAAATACAATTAAGAAAATATAAGGAAAGAAAGCAACTGCTTTCTCCTTTTGGTTAACACATCTTGCAGAAAGTGCTTTATTTCTCTTATGAAGTTTGCATTTGATTCATCCCTTTTAAAATATCAATCCATATTAATAACAATTTATATATATATGATTAAATGGAAAAATGCCCTAAAATGGTTAAAAACTATGGTAAAAGTTTAGCTTAGTATGCCCCTTGCTGCATCAAGGATAATGCATAACTTCCTAAAAATAATTTGAGATATATAAATAAAATCTAAAAATAACTAGTTATTCAACCCTAAATCTTTCATTAAAAGACTACCTACTTATTCTGACACATTGAAATTTTTTTGAAATAATAACTAAATACTTAAACTGATAATAAAGTAATATTTTTCAGATAAACAATTTCTTCTGATGACTATAAAAAAATCATTTTACATATATGATATTTAATGCTTATAAATGAAATTTTCATGATTCAATTAATTGTTTTAGCAATATTTAAGACTTTTCCCCGAGTGTTATTCAATACATTATTAATGTTCATATCAATACAATAATTTTTTTTATGAATGCTAAAAGAGATTCACCGAAATCTATAATGCTAATTTTGTATATTATATATATATATTCATCATACTGTTATTTTTTGTAATGAGTTCAATGAAGATTATATTTTACATTTGAAATAATCATTACCAAATTTTTCATTAAGATGCTTTTTTGGATTCAGCAATAAATAAATTACTTTTCTAGTCTGATACTATTTAAAATAATTTGTAGTTAATGTTATCATTATGAGAAAGATACTGTTCACTATTTCCAAGACAAATGCTATCTAAAATAATAAACCTTCAGGGAAAATTAATGTAAATTTCAACATGTAAGCATTAGAAACATACATCTTTTACTCTTTCAATGCTGGCTGCATAATCCATTTTCCTTCTCACAAAATCTTCTTGAGATTCTCTTTCATATAATTGAGATTGACATGCACCTATTGTCCATTGTTCATCATCTTCAGCCCCATCCCATTCAGCAACCCTATTTACTGGAAGGGGTGGAAGGGCACGATTTGTAAAAGGACTTGTATTAGGACTAGATTTTTTATTGCTTGAACTGTTTGATGTTGCAGGCAATTCATCTTCAGATTTTGAAACAGGCAGAGCCAAATTTTTCTTGATGCCAAAGAAATTATTAAATGCACTTTTGATAAAGACAGGGAAACTTTTTCTTTGATATTTAGCATCAGTCTCAGTTTTGTTCTGAGATGACCCATGCTTATCTTCTCTTTTACATTTTTTCTGCCTTAAGTATGATGTGAAAAATCCTGTTGAGGATTTACCTTCACTAGATGGAACACTTTTAGATGATCTTGCATATAATGCTCGCTTTTCTTGAGGATTGAGAGTTTGGAGAGAAGTATGAACTTCTTCTAAAGTCATATGAATTGGCTCGCTATTAGGATCGTAATGGGATTGCTGACTTTGCGAAGCCTCACTTTTACTGAAGATCTCCCATGGCATGCTGAAGCGTTTAGCTCTTGTCTTTGGGCTTTCTGTTTCAGTAGTGGAACTACTACTCAGATGAGATGACTTACTACTGGATGTTTTGCAGCTTGATTCAACATGTTCTTTTTCAACACTTCTTCTCGTCAGAGTGCGTTCCTTACGTGTAAGGGTATCCACATCAGATAGACTTGATCTATGGCCAGATGTTTCACTAAAAAGACAAGAATTGGATGTAGGAAAATTGGAAGCCGTGGCAACAGATAATTGAGAAGTGGTGTGCCTTGCCAGTGGTTCAGATGGTGGCATATCTAAAGACCTGCTAAAAAAATAATGCATTCCTTCGTTTTGTGAAAGACTACTAGATGGACGTTCATGAAAAGCAGATAGTCTGTCATGATGTTGTCCGATCACAGCAACGACATGCTGACTGTGCAGCGATTCTATGCTGCTATGATAGTCCCTGTTTGGATTGATCGGAGGTCTGACAGCCTTTGGTTTCAGCACAGTGGTATATTTGGACCTTTCATTCTGACATCTCTCTGATTTACACATGCCAATGTGACACAAGCAAGGACTATCTCTCTGATCATCAGAATAAGATTCTTCAGTCTCACAAATTGGTGATTTCTTCTCATCAGGCAATTTAACAGAGAGATGATATTCTTCAGCTGCCACAGACACATTGGATGGTACATAATATGCACTAAGAGTTTCGTCACTATACGTAGCATCAAACACTTTTTCATCTGAAGACTCTGTTTCTGTATCTGGTTTGCAATGCAAATCATAATCATCTTCACTATTCATTTCTCCTTCAGCATATATTACATGGTCCTTGCATTCACGAATTGATGAAAGTGTACCACTCCACTTAACATCTTGGGAACAGTGAGCACATTCAACACAGTTTCTACAACGAATGTAATGCACTTTATGACAAGTGAGACATTCTCCAAATTCCACATGGCTTCTGCCATTTTTATCATTGTCATTATCATTTGGATCATCACTATTTCTAGACAAACATATACTAAAGGCTGATATTTGGCCTTTAAAACTGTCTAATTTTTTATCATCACACATGCTCTTTGATAATTGACTGCCAGATTTGACCCAAGAAGCATCTGAAGAGAAAAAGGTGCAAGCATGTTCTGAACCACATTCATTGTCACTTTCAGAATGTCCATCACCGACACTTGGTACTGATTTTTTATCATATGGAGATTCATTAAAATCTGAATCATCAGTTGATTTTTTTGGTGATTTGGGGCTTGTTGATTCTGATTCATCAAAGTTGAGTGCAGTGGTCCCGTCACTAAACATTTTACTTCTCCATGAGCTTAAAATTATATCTTTTGAAGGAGAAGGTAACACAGTTTGAAGTAAAGATGGTCTATTGTTCTCGCCTTCAAATCCACTGTCTGTGCTCATATTGGGTGATTTTACCGATTCTGTTGTGTCCGAGGGTGTATTGATTGAAACAGGAGGAGCTTGAGAAGGGCATAGTGATTGGTTGACAGATTTTAAGGGCAGAGAAGCTGGCTTAACTGTTTCTTCCATGTTATGATTTTCCCTTCCAGATATGTAAGATAAAGTTAAAAAGTAAGGCCATGAACATGGGCAACAACTAACAGTACTAACTTTCATGATGTTGAAGTCTGAAAGTTATGTGTTTACTATGAGGGTGTTTGGAAGCTGTAAAATATAAAACCAACATGTTAGTCCTCCTAGTGAAATCGGATGTGGTTTCAGCATGGATGACTAATTTTTTCCGAACTTTGAAGCAAAGTGCATTACAAAACATCTTCTTCCTATGAGCATTGCACTTTAAAACTCAATCATTTTAGAACCTGGAGAAAGAAAATAAAAAAGACATCAGTCTTTACTCACTACTTGTCATTTACATGAATATCATAATAAAAATACATAAGTAAGATTTGAGAAATTAAAATTACGCCAAAAATGGATTAAAAGACTTAAAAATGCTATTGCTCAAAAATTAATCAAAACCCTTTAAAGTGTTAAAAATCCAAACAAATAATTTTTTATGCAATGGGTAACACTAAAGTAAATCTAAATTGTTTTTTTTTTTTTTTTTAAAATGAGAATACTATTGAAAGCAAGTTTTAAGATAATACAAACTATTTAAATTGTGACAAAATAAATTATTTAAAACATATATAGCCACTTTGACAACATGCAATAGCTTTTCAGTTAGCAAATTTTAAAAATGTGAACATTTTTCTAAACCTGTGAAAATTATTTAAATTGTTGAGGATTTCTTCAAAAATAAGTCTACATTTATAATATTGGTACTTTTCCATTAACCAGGTACAATCAGGGGAAGAGGGGGAATCAGAAGAAAAAAAAAGAATCCTGCCAAATTTCTTAAAGCGATTTTAAAGGGAAAAATTACCAAATAATGTAGCATTCTGCTAATTCTTTGCCAATTTTTTGGCTTGTACCCGGCTAATGGAAAAGTACCATAATAAGTTAACCATTCATAAATGTCTATCCACTAAGCATTAATGGTTATATATATATAAGATTTTTTTAAAAAGCTTTACAATATCTTAAACATGATAAGCCAATGTATTTTTCTTTAATTTTAGAGGATATCCTCAGATTAAGTTTTGACGATGTACAATTTAATTATGAATTTAATTTTCAAAGGACAAAGAAAAAAAAACTTATAATTATTATGGTTTTAATTTTCTTAAATATAATATAATAAACTTATTAAAATGTTATTAAATTTTAAAATTTAAAGAAGAGATAATTTTAAAAAATTTCAGAATACGTATTATTTGCTGACAAATGTACAAAAATAAATAAACAAACTTGAATCTGCACAAAAGCAAATAAAATAATTTTTTTAAAAAATTTGACTTAAAATTTTATATTGTCATTACTTTTCTCTGTTAAGGGGGGGGGGAATCAAGATACATCAAGTTCAAAATTGAAGGTTTACTATATTAAAACTTTTTGCCCTCGAGGCTGTTTTCATGCTGATGAACCAGCAACCCACGACATTCAATAGCAAGCACTTTTAGAGAATTTCTTACTTCTAACTTAAGATGATTTCAAGCATAAATTAACATGTAAAGCTTTTATAATAACATATTTAATTAATATTTAAAGCTATATCTAATATTTCCTATATACGCCAAATTTTTTCTAATTGGTGAGCAAAAGTTATCTTTTAAAGGCAAATAGTCAAACATTCATAATATAGTTCATTTTACTAAATCTATCTCACAAATTTAAATATCTAAAGACTCATCTTTTGTACTTTTCCTTCAGTATATAAAAAGAAATCCAATTTTTATCATTAATATTTCAAATATACAATTAGGAGTAAAAGCAGATAAATGGAAGATTAGTTAAGAAATACTGAAATAATAATAGCTACTAAAAATATTACTCTTATTTCTAAGTTAAATGTAAGTAGAAAATATTAATAATAAACCTTTTAAACTGTCCAAGAAATGAAAGAATAATTGGATCTTTCTATAACAACCTACTCCTTGTTCTTTTAGCCTCATTTCTGTGACAGAAATTTCTGATCAGTACAAGGTACTGCAACTCAGACAGCCACAAGCATAAACCACAGCTGCTAAGCTGTAACATAAAAAATTTAACAAATGTCGAGATGATTTCATATTGCAATTGATGTAAAATTATAATAATATTATTTTAAATGTATTGCAATATACATAATTAACATATCCAAGGAAAATTATTTTAATAACATTAATAATAAAATTAAAATGACTAATAATTAAAATTAAATAACTGATCTACTGTACTTAACTAAACAATATAAAATTTCAAATTGTTATACAAATACATTTCTTTAGTCATTGATTTTCAAATTCTAAATGGAGTATCTTCAAGTAACCTAATAACATTCCAACTCAAGATTGACTTTATATTAGAAAATAAGAATGCTATTTAAAAAATACTCCAAAACAAAAGCAAGTTTAAAATTAAACTTTGATTTTTGCCAATCAGCTACAAATTATTATCCGTTTTCAATATTCATAATGATCATGATGAAACACAGAGGGAAAAAATCAGTATTTTATCAATTAAAAAAACCATTTTGAATTCAATTTTCAGTTCAATCTACGATATATTATCAATTAATAATCCACAATAAGTTATAATTTTATTTAATACGACAATGTTATACTAAAAGAGCCCAGCTTTTAAAAAACAGAAACTGAATTGGCAATTCAAAGATTTTTTCAAACATTTCATACTAACCACATCTAATAATACTCATCAGTTTATAATTTTAAATAATCAATGATTAACATACTAATAATAAGTTTTTTAAAAGTAAGATTGTACTTAACAAATTACTATAATTTGTCATTACTTACAGATAAAGAGTTAATGTTATGTACATACAAAACAAAATGCATTTATTTAAATACAAAAATTTTTAACATTAATCTGCAAGAGGACTAGCACACACACACACACACAAAATCATATGAAATATGCTTTAATAAATTTTAACAAAGTATTAACAAATTCATTAATTTACAGAATAATAATCTACAAGAATTCTCGAAATTTTGATATGGTACTTTGATTTATGAATTGAAATGTATAAAATATTTTTACATTAGAATAACATAGAATATAAGAGAAAAATCAAATTTGTCTTCATAATGTCCATTTCAAAATAATAATACTGTTATTATAAACTAATAATTCGCTAAAAAAATTCAAGATTAAAAATATGAAATTGTAACTTTAGTGACTATTAACGCACTAATGTTATTTAATAATAACGCTTTTCTATAAAACGAAATCAAGCATCGTTGTAAATCAAAACTTATGCAACATGAATTTGGTAAATCGTTTTATGATTTCTGAATATTTTATGAATTCATTTATCCTGTTCAATTTTATTTCATACATACTTTTAAAAAATAAGCTCTGAACACGAGAAAAGAATCGAAAATGACAGTTCAAGAATCTTACAAATTCGTGTTTTTAATAAGGAAAGTTAATACAAGGAAACATTTCTTTTCATAAGTTTAGCCCTAAAATTATATGCTTAAGCTCACACAATTATACGTTGTTGTTGTTTTCACTACTATTCCTAAAGCTAA
Organism: Argiope argentata; assembly: GCA_026289955.1. Classification (NCBI taxonomy): domain Eukaryota; kingdom Metazoa; phylum Arthropoda; class Arachnida; order Araneae; family Araneidae; genus Argiope; species Argiope argentata. The sequence continues at coordinate 6,210,048 of JAOUZG010017606.1, read as the reverse complement.
CGTTTACAAATACATAGAGAGAATTAAGTCTATTATATAGAGACCGAGAATGTTATGAGAAATCTTTTCATGAAACAAGAATAAAATAGATATATAACAGCCGCATTCTTTTAAGATCTTGGAAATAAATATATACTTAATCTAGAAAGTAGCATAAATCCCTTGTGATCTGAAACAATTCAATTTAGAGCACACAATCATAGAAATAAAACAAATGCTAATTCAGAAATAATTCCAATAATACTTTGACTCATTGAACAAAAATTACGCAAGATCGCCAATGAACTTTTAAAATATTGTCGCTTGTAGATATACAAATAAACATACTTAAACAAAATAACAGATATATCTTTAGGGCAGTGATAATTCAACATTTTAAGATTCCTTCCCACTAATAAGACAGGTCCAGTAACGCTTTACTTAGAACATCAATATCCGCCATTAATAAGCACGGGCTGATCCACTTTTCGTTTCGTATTCGTCGTATGGTAGTATCAATGACAAATGCACATGCATAAAAAATTTTTGCTCGAAGATAAAATAATGCACAAAATACAAGAAAAACTTTTAAAAAATTAGAACATTTATTATTTACAAGATATTGGGCAAAAACATTTTTAATTTGTGTAGAAAAAATCATGTTCATCACAGTATTTCGAAAAGAATATATTGTGCCGAAGGTTTATTAGAATATTGATTAAAAGCAATTGAATTCAGTAGATATCTTATTTAAACATATAGTACAATTACATTTAAATGAATGACAATAAAATAAACTATGTATATTCGATCACTTGGTTGTCAATGCAATTGTGTAAGCATAATAATTTCCCTATCTAAAAAATACTTACTTTTAAAAATATTAAGGAATAAGTTAATAATGGGAATATCATAGTACAGTTTATAAATAAATTTGCAAATCAGTATCAGGAATAATTTGATTTATACATATATTTTATTTGCGTAATTTAAAAGAATCGATAAGAAGGAAGAAACATTTTATCTCGAATTCCTTTATTTGTTTTGATTGCTATTGCTGTCAAGATATAAAAAACCCTTTTCTCCGTTTTGTTTCATAGAAATTTTGTTTTCTCTTATTTTCCTTGATAGAATAAAATTTTTCAAAATTCTGAGATTAAAGATGGCTGTTCTTGCAGGTGATGGAAAGAGTAATGAAGGAACCAAAGAGCTGGAGTCGTTGTGTCCAGTGGTAAAAAAACTTATTATTTTTACAATTTATTTTGCGTAAGGTTTAAAATAGAATTCGTTCGTTCATATTTTGTTTAGATAAATAATAAATAAAGTGAATGAATTGTACTGTTTCTTTATGAATAACGCCTGCCTGCTTCTATATAACTTCGAGAATTTTATTTATTCACACTATTCAGTCATAAAAGTTAGGTTTACATATCTGTAAGTAACAACTGTTGTAATTTTTCAGCATGCTTATAATATTTATTTATAATCATGCCCTTACTAAAGTTATAGTCCTTTTTTTATGCATTTGTTATTATTATCTTTATTGCTAACAGTAAAACAATATTATAAGAATTAGTATTAAATACTACTTTTTCAGATTATTTTCGATATGTTTGAAAAAAATATCGGTTTGTTTCCTTCATTTAATATCTGCTTTGAGAAATATGTTAAGAGCGTTACATCATTACGAGTCCATAGTTAACTTTCTCTGAAATAAAAGAGAAAAAAAAAAGCAGATTAATTTATTTATTTTTAAGCAATTATTTATTTAATAGCATTATCACAATGCATCATATAGGATATTAGTTTTAACTTGAAATATATATATATATATTTAAAGCTATGATATGAAATTGTTCAACAAAAATTGACTTTGTACAAAGTAAAATAATACTTTGAAAATACTTTAAAAAATATAAATAATTGTTTTGGTATTGAGGTATGGAATGCTCCATATAAGTATTTTTGATGTGGGTATGTAAAGTTTACTCTTGTAAATAGACAAAATGAGCTTTATAGAAGTAACTTCGGTTGATTGATTAAAAGTAGTTTTTATATAATTACTGTATAACACACATATTTAACTCCATAATCAACAAGGAACATAACAATTCCATAATTAACAGGAAAGAAATAGGTGTAAGCAATATAATATTTCATAGTTTTTACTTTTTCAGGAAAAAGAGAAGGCAAAATCACCACTTCGCCAGAAATTAGAAAGTTGGTTGAATAAGAATATGAAAATTGAAATGACAGATGGTAGAGTTTTAATTGGAATATTTTTATGTACTGACAGAGATAGAAATGTAATTCTTGGATCTTGTGCTGAATACTTACAAAATGAAAGTAAGTGGAACTGTACACAATATTCTGTTCATTAATTGTGGATAATTAATATAATGTTAAACTAGTATATCATATTTAGTTTTAAATAACTATATTTAAAATTAGATTAAGGAATATTTATTTTAAATATCAAAAATTAGGCTCAGTAGCATGGCAACCCATGTCAGCTAAGGCCCATATATACTTTCTTGACCAAGGGCTCTTGGTTGCAAGGTATATATCCTAGTTGGACAGTGTTTAAGTCCCAAGCGTGCCTGGTCCTTAGTTTATTGACCCACTGAAGAGATGAAAATGTATATATATATATATATATATACATATATATATAACATAACTCATTATATTTTAAATACCTCAAAAACTTTTTTCAAAAATCTATTTTTAAATCATTCATACATGTTTATATAATTCATTGCTTTATGTAGTTCAGTGTGTGCACACTTTTTTCCCCTTCCATAGCCTTTGTCATCATTTGGTATACTGATTATAGATAAGAATTGTCCAAAATTAACACTAGCATAAATTTGCTTAGAATCAAATTTTTTAGTCTTTAATATATAAGCTAATTAATGAAAAAATATGGTAAATCAATGATAATCTTCCTTTTAATACATTTTATGTTTTAATATCTTTTATTTTATTTCAATTATATTTAATATACATAATTAAAAAGGATAATTTTTTTATTCTGAAAAGTATCAAATATAATGGTATTAAAGGAATAAAGATGTGAAGTTTTCATTTTATGAAATTATTAAAAAATGTTTGATTGGAATTCATGTAATTATCATAGGGAGTCACTTAAAGCAGCTAAAAAAGTTTCACATTACTGTTTTTTCCCCCCTTTCCATGTAACTTAATAACAATCTCCTGAGAGGTAAAAAACATGACTTTCTTTTTTGCTGAGTTTTCTTATAATTTAAAGAATATATATACAATTTAAAAAAAAAAATTGTGAATAATAGTATATAAATGTAACTCTAGGTATAAGATTTCCCAAAATAAATTAATATTTATTTACATTTTTAAAAAATAAATATTTACAAAGAACTTAAGATACTTATAAAGTGGTATCCACAATATTTATTTAACTCGATGCCAAATTTATTAATTAACAATTTGAGATGTTAGTAAAAAAATTAATTAAAAAAAATGTTTAGGTGAAGAATCCATGGAAGAACCCAGAGTTCTTGGCTTGGCAATGGTACCTGGTCACCACATTGTGTCTATAGAAGTTGATAGTGATCTGGCTTCAAATGTTGAAGTGTTATAACAATATGTGCATAAATCATTTGTCTAGAGAAATATGCTTGAAAAAAATATTTTTATTTGTACAAATATAAAATTGATGTATAAAACTTTCATTTATTTAAGTCCATACTCTTTGATGAGGTTATTAGCAATAACCAACTTCTGAATTTCACTTGTTCCTTCATATATTTCGGTAATTCTAGCATCTCTGTAATGTCGTTCTGCAGGCATGTCAGACACATATCCCATTCCACCAAGTATTTGAATGGCCTGAATGGAAATATTAATGCACATAAGTATACATTTTAACATACAATACATACATAATATATAATCATTAATAAATCCATAATCATATATATGTAAAATGAGATGCCTATAGTTTTAGTTAATAATCTATTATACCAGACATAGATAAATTTGTTTTACAGTGCAATAAAATAAATGAAATCTATTCTTTATATTTCTTTCGAACTCAGGATTTCCCCCCTCATAATTTTATTCAACAATAACTTAACATTAAGAATTTTTGTAAAAAGTTATTAATATTTAAAGCAATAAGGCTTAATTATTGTTGTGTAACATTTTCCGAATGTTGCTAATTTTAATCAATTCATTAGCAATTATCTGCTTTATTAAATATGTGAACTTTCTGAGAATATTAACCTCTTGCACTATTAGTTAATTAGTAGAAATGTGTGCCCATCCTATCTATAGAATTTTCAAATAAGCATTAAGTAGTACAGCAGCGCAGAGAATTTAGTAGACGTACGCTGTACGTTATTTTCAGTAAAGGAGAAAATTTCCAATGATGTACATTGTATGTCAAAATAGCGCAAGAGGTTAAAGTATTGCTAAGAAATTGCGTTATAAAATAAAATTTGAAAAAATATGTTACCTGATGAGATACATATGTTGCTGCTTCAGAGGCTGCTAACTTAGCAAGTGCAGCTTCCTGAAAATTTATAATTAAATTAAGTTCATTAACTAAAACCATTTCAATATTATGTACAATACATTCTTTTTCTTACTGTTACCAAAGAGCTAATTTCTAAACCATTTGAGATAGTGATGTAGTTTTTATTTCAAGCTGTTTGAATTAATAAATATACAGCTTTAAAAAATAGTACTCAAGTTATGTTGATCATACTTAATATTCTGACACACTAATATTTTTTAAAAAATCATTCTTCTGAAACCAAAACTGATGCAGTTTTAGGAAGCACATCCAATCAATGGATTTGACTTTTTTGAAGCATCTATGGATTGTTTACAATAATGAAATTCAAATAATCATAATTTGAATGTCTTTGATTTTTGGACACTAGTTTGTGTATATGTGTGTTTAAAATGAGAGTTGCCATTATTTTAAAATCTGGGGAGTGCATAAAAATTTCATTATTTTTTCAGCAGTACATTTTTTGAGTTAAACTATATTAAAATACAATTATTTTTATTGTATTATATATGCCTATCTTTAACTATTTAGAAATTAATATCATTAAAATTACTTTGTATAATCTTCATGCAACCTATAATGTAACATTAGTTTAAAAAATAATTTTAATATGAGACCTTTAATAGGCTTTTAAGACAGTGTAAAAATTTCTAAATTTAACCATCATACTTTTGTGAAATTTTGTCTTGCATCTTTCAACATTGCAGCTTTCCATGTCAGCAAACGTGCACTTTCTACTCTTAGTTCCATGTCAGCTAATTTCATCTAAAATCAAACTGAATCTTAATATTTTTCAATTATACAAAATTATCAAAACTATATATCACAATCAGAAATACCTGAATGGCTTGTAGACCGAGAATAGGTGATCCAAAAGCTTGTCTCTGAGCAGCATAATGAATAGCACAATCTAGAGCAGCCTGTAGAACATACAATTTAAGTGAATTTGCTTTTGAATTATAATAACTTGAAAATTCAGAATTAAATAAGAAGAATTCAGAATGAATTATAATAACTTGAAAATTCAGAATTGACATTATTCTAATCTTTTTATTTTTCAACTACATTTCATTGCTAAAGTAACTCTTTTACTGAATATGTACAAAGAACAAGAGAAAAAAACTGAACTGATTCATTAAGGAAAGTTTTTGTTTTTAAAACAAAATTATTCTTGTTAAATATGAATTTATATCCAAATAGCGATGGTATAGTTAATATAACATTCATGATGACTGTTTTAATTTTAGTATTATATATTCAGTCTTCTATTGGTATCATTTAGTTTGTAGAGGTTGATAATGCAAAATCTCAATTTGACCGTTTTAGCTAAATAGTTGTTCCTGAAAAGAAAAAGGGGTGCTTTTCTGAAAACTTAACTAAAGAAAGTTAAGTTTTCCTCAGGAAAACTTAAACTAAAATATGTTGCAAAGAGAAATCTTTATGGAATCACACATCATAAGTAAAGTTTACTGCAGATTGATATTATATAATTGTAGTCTCTTGCTTAAGTATTTAGGAAATATATTCATTTGTAAACAGATCACATTTAATCAATTAACTGTACACATAAAAAAAGAAATGGCTCATATTCACAAACTAGATTTTTTGCATGAAATCAATATGACTCATAATCATATTTAACTTGTACTAAGTCTTGATAGAAAGTTCTTTTTGGATACCACCATAAAGCTGTTTCATGATGTTTCTGTGACTTTTTTTCTTCCCTAAACAAGGTCATGTTCATTTTATCAGATCAATTTCAATGGCTTTAATATTTGATTAAATACTTTTGATAAATTACACTAATTTTCAAAAATAAGGAACAACAAAACATCTTTCATTCTGTTTGTTTCCATCAACCATTTTTTATTGAAAGATTAAACTTACTTATATAAAAGTGTTTAAAAAAGTAAATCATTTCAATTTGAAAGGATCTATATAATCATATATTTAAATAAAGCACTAAGTATTTAATGTTAATTACAAATAATTTAATCCTTAGAAGATATTTTTGGAAAATTAACTATAATTCCACTAGTTTTCTCACTTATTACAATATTTCCATACTGCATAATTTGCAGTAAGAAGTAATTTTAAAAACCTAAAAGAATTATGAATGGATACAAAATTAGTAACTGTGAAAAATATTATACCTGAGCTATTCCCAGAGCTTGCCCAGCAATTCCTATTCGTCCAGCATCCAAAGTTGTCTGTAAACAATTATATTGACACTCAATAATATTATCAGCTGACATACTTGTAAAATTTGATTTTAATAATTTCATGTATCTGAGTCTTTACACAGTAATTAATATATATTTGTGACAAGAAACTGATTTTTCTTATTGAAAACAAAAGTATTCTTGAAATGATATGACTATAGTGATTTTACAAAGTTTAACTTTCTTTTGAATGAAATAAATCTTGTCAATTTAAATATTAAATGTAGAAGTTAAAGTATTTATAAATAAAATAAGAACATATTTGTTTATCTTGATAGTAGTTATATTATAACAAACCAAAAACTAATTTGTTGTTTTTGTATATGGTATAAAAAGTCTAATTTGAAAGTTGAAATTGAAACAGTTACAATCTGTTACATAAAAGATATCGCGTATTGTCTATTTTAAATGAAATATTTACAGCATTGCTTATCAAACTTTGAAAAATATTAAAATAAGAAAAACTATATTCATACCATAGCAATTTTGAATCCATCACCAAGTTGGCCTACAACATTTTCTTTGGGGATACGACATTCTTCAAATATCAGATTGCAAGTGGAAGATCCTTTTATGCCTAATTTGTCCTCTTTTTTCCCTAAAGTAAGCCCTTTTGTAGGTTTTGGCACAAGGAAACAACTAATACCTTTATGTTTCTTTGCCTTATCAGTTGTAGCAAAAACCTTAAATATATAACAAGTGATTTTAATTACTTTTGGATTTACTTTAGCAAAATAACAAACAGTGTTTAAAAAATATATATGATAATAATAAACTATTTAAACTAGTTTTGACAGAAAGATATATTGATACAGGTTATAATTACACAACATATAAATCATTATTTAAGTGTTATTTTTAATGTAGAAATTTTATTAGTCATTACTATTCCACAGTTATACCGAACACATCAAGATTTCAATCTGTTTTTATTGTATTGTAATAGATGGTACCATTAGCTCTATAAATCCAAAGTGCTAAGTCACATGACTATAAGTTTTATTAAGAAGCAAGCTGTTGGTATTCCCTCTGGCTCTTTGCCCCCAGCAACAATGAGTGTTTAATAATCTTACACTACCGCGGCAGTATGCTTGCTATGTGCAAACATCATGTATTTACATTGCCTTTGATGCCATCTAAATATTTTAACTTCTAACTTTTATGTAATCAACCTTTCCTGTCTTAGTTGTTAATGTCTTGTACATTTTGTTGACTGTAAATAAATGAACCATTTTTTGTTTAAACATTACTTCTTTTCTTAATTAGTATCCTAAACACTGATAGAAATGGGTATTTTGTTCCACCCAATCCTACATTAATAGTGATACTTTAAAGATATTTTGACAATAATTTAAAATTATTTATCTGAGTAAAATATTTTAGCAACAAACCTTAAAATGATATTTTAAATAATTAAAGATGCATTTTGCAGTTTTCCTCAATCACTTGTTATAATACTAATTCTTGTGGGGCTGCAATAATCTATATAAATGAAAATGAATCACAGCTTGCAAAACTAGAGAAAGGCTCAACCAATTTGCTATTTTTTTAAAACATTTTCATTAAGACATGAGGAAGGTTCTTATGGAGAGAAAAAATTGGCAGGAAAATAGATAAAACAACACTTTTCTTACTTTTTCTACAAAAATCATTCCCCCCCCCCACTAAATGAATGAGATAGCAGGAAGTAATAAATTTTGTCTTACTGAGAAAAAAATACACCTAGTCAGTTTGTTTTCATTTATATATTCTTAGAAAACAGGAAGTTTAAAAAAGCAGCTTATACCAATTCAAAACTTATTTTTCCAAATGGATGTGAATATCATTTTATGCATTTTTATTTGATGGTGTCTCATTTTTTCACATTTCTATTGATTGTGTTCCAATATAAAGTTGTTTCATTGTTGTTTTTAATTATAAAACTTTATATATATATATAGAGAGAGAGATAAATGCAGCATAAAGAGCTCTTAATGTGTTTATTTTTTTTTCTTGAATGGATTTATGCATTAAACAATTTTTTATTATTTTTTTAGTGTTTGACGCATTTTCAATTAAAAATTGTCAATTAATTAGTTTTTTATATCTATTCTGAAGTACTTTTGAATAAAAATAAAACAGAATAAAGGAAATTAAAAAATTCTTAACCAATTTTTGCTACCCCAATTGGCATAGAAAATTAATGCAGTTGCTTAAAAATTTAAAACACTGTCCCTCTAGCTGCCAAACATTTGACATCAATCAAAATTCAAGAAAGATTTGATATAGAATTATCTTTAATATGCCTTAAAATTGATTAGGCTGTATGGATATTTAATCCACCCAAAGTAAGGTTTGGGCAGGGAAGAAAAAAAAAAGGGTTTGTAGAAAGAAAAGGAAAGTAAAAAAAAAAAAAAGAAAGAAAGAAAAAATGGGTTTGCAAAAAGGAATGAAAGAAAACCATAGAAGGCTTTGTGTGTCATTCAAAATGAAATTGTTGGTGAATTAAGAACATATAAATCAGTTGATTGTGCAATGAACCAAGATGATGTCAATGATCCATCAAAATTTTTAAACTCACTGGATTTCCCAGGATCGCCACCTCATAATCTTCAATTAAAAGTAGTATTGGTGATTATAATGTTGTGAAAAATCAACCCACCGCGTCTTTGTAATGGTACACGGCTAGTAGTAAAATTATGACAGAACAATGTAATCCAAGCAACCATTCTAAAGGGAAAATATAAGGGAGAAGATGTTTTGATACTTCGCATCCCAATAGTACCAACTGACGTACCATTCGATTAAACGACTGCAATTTCAACTGCAATTTGCTTTTGCTATGACCACAAATAAATCTCGGGATCATTTGTTGAGTTTTTGCTGCATTAATCTTGAAAAAGCATACTTCTCTCATGGATGGTTGTGTGTTGCCTACTCCCGAATTGAAAAACCATCAGCTTTATTTGTTTACGCACCAAGTAATCAAACACAAAATATCGTGTATCACAAAGTATTATATAGAAAATATAATTGCATTATTATTTAAGTCTTTCAATGTGTGAAATAGAAAATTCATTTTTGTAAGTAATCTTTGTTTAGTAATTAGGTATAAGTCAATAAATAAAGTGATTACTGTGAAACACGTTATTATTTTTTTTTCTCCTATTAGACTATGAAACGGCAATAAGTCGTCCAGCTAGTTATTAATATATTCATTACAAATAAAATTAAAAAATAGGAAAAGAGAGCAAGGAATTACAATACAGGCAGGTCACTTTAATGATGAAATGGGGAAATTATTCATAACAACTGTATCAAAAAGCAAAAATTTTGTTTGCATCATCAGTACTGCCCATAAGTAAAAGCTTAATACCAGAATATAGAAATTTTACTTGGGTATAGAATTAAACTTATAAAAAAAGAATATACTGCAAAATTCTTAGGAAAATAAATTCAGATTAAATTTATTTCCTTATTTTTAAGAAAAAACAAACTTGATGAATTTAGTTTATTAATCTAACTTTAAGTTAATGTTATAAAGATTAGTATTTTACTTTAATTCAATTAATTAATATTCAAGAATACAAAACATCGCAATTTCCAAATATATTGGCTATGTTATCAGTTTACTTTATAACTCACAAAAGTGATTAAGAAAAATACTTATTTATAATTTCAAAAATCTGACAAAATATCTTATCTAAAAAGAAAAAATTTATTTATTTATAAATGTACACACATCAAATTCAAGTAAAAGGAAATTATCTCCAGTAATTGAAGGGAAAAGATAAGAGAAAATTGTTTTCATTTCATGCCAATATTATAAAAGATTAGAATGTCCATTATGAGGTCACCAAATGGAAATATATTTGAAATTCTTGAAAATATATTCTACTTACGTATGAAAATACAAAAATATTACATTTTTATGGAGATATGTTTTTTAAAAAAGATATTTTGTAAGATTTGAATAATTAATAATTTGATTATAAAAAAGGACAGAGAAAAGAGAAAATTACCACAGCAGCATCTGCTTCATAACCATTTGTAATCCAAGCTTTTGTTCCATTTAAAACCCAGCTATCTCCATCCAACACAGCCAATGTTGATGCAGCTCCAGCATCACTGCCATTTCCTGAACAATTAGTTAATATTTTGAAGATATATGTTTCTCATTAGAAATACAAAAAATTACATTGAAAATAATATAGTGTGTAACTTTGATCTTCATTGAAAATTTTTATTAACATTTATTTATTATATTTTTTTCAGAATGTTGATTTTATAGATGATTAATGTATTAGGGAAAAAAATCTCATTCATAAATTGTCATTCTTAAATTCTGAAAATTAGAATATGTAAAAATATATGGTAATTGCTAAAAATACGCTAATCATTATTCAGAATGAAAACTTAATATATATTCCAAAAGATATCTGGATTTTTTATTTTTTATATTTTTTTTCTATTTAGATCACTTGATATATATATATATTGAAAATGAAAATAAAGACAGATATGATTGTATATAAAAGATACAAGCTTTTATATCACATATAAATAACCCATTTCCAATTTCCACATGACTAAAAAAATGAATATAGATCATAAAATGCAATAACTTTCAATACATTGAATATCAATTAGTAGTAACATTAAACATAACTTAATGAAAATGAAATGAACGTTAGATCAAATGATCATTTTTCAATGTTAGCATGTCTTGATGTCATATTGTTAAAATGTAATTTTGTGAAAAATTAAGTTTCATTAATTTCCAAGTACTATTAGTATCATGTTTAAAAATTACTTGTGTTGATGTGATGAAATAAAATGTACCATCTCCCTTGTACTGTCACTGATTCAACATAGAAACAAATTACAATTTTAAATAATCAAATTATTATTAAAGGAAATCAGTAAAATAAATATATTTTTACCTGGTTCACTTAATGCAAAACACCCAACCCTGTCTCCATTTACAAATGGTTTCATATATTTTTCTTGAAGTGGGGCATTTCCAAATTTCTGCAGAGCACCTAAGTACAATGACTGGAAAAACAATTATAAAACATTTCAATCTTATTAAAAACTAGAAAATAAATAATAAAATTAAGAAAAAAATGCAACTTACATTATTTACACTCATGACAACACCACAGCTTGCACAACCCCTACTGATTTCTTCCATGGCTATAGCATAAGCTAGGTAATCCAGAGCTGCACCACCATCTTTTTCTGGTAAAGTGATTGCCATTAAACCTAATTCACCCAATTTTTTAATCTAAAATAAAATATTTGATAAAGAGAAATGCCTCAAATTGCACAAGATATACATTATAAATCTTAGAAAAAAGATCCCTCCAGAGCTAAATGGGACGAAAAATTATATTATCTTTATAAGATAATGATTAAAATAAATACAAATAACTTCACAAATTTAGTTCATATTTCAATTCTAAATCTTTAATTATTAACAATTATTTTATAACTAATTATAAATATAACCATAATAGCACAAAGAGAAATCTACCAAGAGTTCTCATAACAATTTTAAATAAGCAGTTTACTTGTTCTTTGGGATATAAGTGCTCCTTATCAATCTTAGCAGCAACTGGCTGTAATTCTTTTTCAGCGAATTCTCTGCAAGTCTTTTGAAGCATTTTGTGAGTTTCAGGTAAATTAAATGAATTTGATATAGCTCTGAATCCAATGGTATGTTTCATTACATTATGACCTAAAAATTTATAAAATAATATATAATTTGAACAGTGAATTCACAGAAAAAAAGCTCTAAACCAATTAAGAAATAAAATGAGAGAAAAGTCAGAAAACACAAAGAGGGAAAAAAGTAATACAATTTGAAAAATAGGTCACAAGTCATAATAAAATTTTAATCTGCTAAGATCCTTACATAGGTTATTTTTTTTAAAATCATGCCTCTGTTTTAATGTAATAAAATGTTCATTTATTTATTTATTGTATTAATAATTGTTTTTAAACTTTTAAACAAAAATTTCATTTATTACTGTTTGAAAAATCCCCCTCTTATCACTAAAAAAATTTAAAAATTTCAGCAAATAAACGTTGCAATGATGATTTTTTACAATTAGAAATCCTACAGATACTTTTAAAATCAAATAGGAAATTATTTAATTAAATACAAAATATCAAGAATAAATAATAAATGACATATCTTAAGATAGATTTGTTTTAAAGATACACATTAATTTTAACCCATAAGGAAAGAGTATTATTGCCTGAATATACTCTTTAAAAATTAATGGATCCTAAATATACCATGTGGAAAGAAATACACACAACTACATATACCTTGTTTTCTCCCTGAAATAGCAAGTATCACATTTAAGATGAAAATATCACTATTGCTCAATGATGATGTGATATTACAGAATTGATAATCAATAAAACGAAATAATTAAATAAAATTAGAAATTTTTGTAGATATTATAAATTTGCTTTAACTTCATTGCTATTGCAAAACATTTTTGCAAACTGACCAATATTATAATTTTTAAAATTTAACAAAAATGTAAAATATTTTTTATTAAAATACAGAATGCTATTTTAATAAAAATGTAAATGTATAATTTTAAAAATCAATCACAATAAAAAAATTGTTTTTCAGCTTACAAAGGCTTTTCATGTCTAATAATAGAAATATTAATCTTATCTACATGTCAAAGTGTACACTGATATACAGACAAGCTACTTAAGTTAGCATAAAGAAAATGTATTTTAAATCTCTATATATTACTGTTTATGAATACAATACATATATCCGTGTGTGCTTCAATTTTAATCACTGAATTAAAAAAAAATGAATACATGTTGCTAACTACTAATTATGAGGAAATAATGAAAATTAACAGAAAAGAATGTTAAAATTTTTTATAAAAAATGAAAAAAAAAAGTGAGGGAGCATTGATGAGTAAAAATAAGTGAGTAGATACGTGAGTCAACATTTTGAAATGAAAAAAGCATATTTACTTGTATACTAAAATATCATAAATATGCAATAATGGCAAATAAATTTCATATTCATCAAAGGGAAATAATGGATTTACAAAATACACAAGCACCAGTAACTTTTCAGACAATACATAAGAAATGAATTCACCAAATAACAATTTAAGTCTTACATAACCAAGTACGATATAAAGTGTGATTCTACACAACTATACTAATATGATCAAAGAGTACATTAATTTCTTCCTAAATATTAGAAAATAAGCAAAAGTAAACAATTTCAACATCAGAAAAACTTAATTTTGTAAAAAACTAGAATTTAGAGTTAAAACTGAATGACATAATTTTTATGCGATTATGATTGACATAAATTTTATGTATGATTTAAGTTTCGAGAAAGTACTTATCCTCAAAATAAATGAAAACTTTTTTAACGGTATATATATTATTGGAAACTTATAAAAATTACCCAAAATCCGAATTGCAAAGTTCGTTCTAGATAACATTTTTAAAATTAGTTCCAAACACTATTCTTTACAAATTTCTGAGACAATCTCTCCTCTTTTTCGCCCCACGTCTGGCTGAAAAATGTAAACAAGATTTGTGCGGTATGATATATAGAACGAGTCAGCTGGGAGGAAAGCCTTGGGCAAAAAGTGTACCTCAGGATGAACAGAATTCACTTCCGGTTTTT
>JAOUZG010017606.1:6153537-6185626 GCA_026289955.1 Argiope argentata | reverse complement strand
AGAAGTACATATCCGGTGGCAACGTTTACTCCCAAAAGTAAATACCTGATATATATCATTAATCAAATCACGTGATGACATTAGATCAAATATCCATTTCATAAGGAAAAAAAGAAAAGAATGAGGAGACAGTAAACATTTTTATAAAAAAATATAAAATAAATAAATATTTATTGATTAGAGTTTTTGAACAAAATAATAAATAAACATTTCTCTTTCTGAATATTATATAATAGTATTTATATTCTGAAATATGGCATCTGCAGAAGCGGTTACGACGATGTGTGTTTATGTACAGTTTTCTGACAAGTTTTGGAATTGATTGTTTTGAGTATGGGATTCAATAAAGTGGGTGAAATTCCTTCTCTTTCATATTATATCTTGATTGTTTCAAAATAATTTTGTATAATTAATTAATTTTTTGTGATGAACAAAATTCTGTCAAAAATTTTCAGTGTTTTTGAAAATGACTAAGTAATTTTTGGAATAATGATTATAAGGCATTTTATTTTGGTGTTAAATCAAATCTAGCATAATGGTTCGAGGAAATGTTAGACCAGAATTATTAAGAATATATAGTTATCAGATATTTTATGCACATTATTTTAAATGAATCTATTCGAAAACAAGAAAGCGTTTATAATTTGTTTGTGTAATGATTTTAACTATTTACCAGCGTTCGGGTAGCTTTCTAACTATGTTCTCATCTTTCTTTGTAAAGTACACAAAATATGCGATATTTTCCCTAGCCATTTGTCAAGTAAAAAAAATATTATTTAAATACAAGGTGATGTTTGTCTAAAATATTGCCAAAATTAATCTCTTAAACCATATTAATAATAATTAATTGTATAAGCTAAAAAAATTGCTTTAGATCCATTTTAAGTATTATATTTAATTTTGAGGCAACTAATTATCCTTAATTTTGATTTATTACATTTTAAAACTTATTTTCTGTTCCATTATCTCTGAAAAAAAGTTTTTAACGAAGGAATGAAGGTGTAATCTCTGGTATATATTCCAGAATCGTTGAAATGTACAAGTTCTTTCATTAAAAAAATTTTTGTAAATAAAAATTTCAATACACACTTTTATCACTTATTGTTTAATCTTGTATTTATTAATAATTTCATTTACATATTTGTTTTCCAGAATATTTAAGTTAATGAAATTATAAAATGGATTTGGATGATGATGGTATTGAAGATGAAAATATAAATAGTCACATTGAATTTCCTGCTGAAGTTCAAAATGCTATTGAACAGGTATTATTGATTTTTTTATGGAAAATTTCCTGAGATAAGAAATTTAATCTAGAGTTGCTGATTAAGACTCTACAATAATATTTATTATTTTTATTAGCATTCCAAATATTTCTACATCTAATTATTTTAAGAAGAAAAAAAAAATTTTCTTTTGTTTTCGTTACTGTAGAGTAGTTTGCTTTTATAACTGGTTTTTTAAAATTAATTTCAGTTGACAGTTTAGACAATTAAACTATCATGCCACTTTCTTTATTACTTTATGTAAACAAACATTCTAAACATATAATTTTTGTTTTGTTGTAGACACACCAGTTCTAGTAATTAAAAGTTATGTGAATACTTATATAAAAGAAGAGAAGAAAGAAAGAAATATAATGACTCATTAAATGTTTTAAGATTTTATATTTTCATTTTTTAAATTGGATTATTATTTTCAATCAATCACTGTAATATTTTTGGTTTTAGAAATTTAGAAAATGAAACTTTTATAGAGTATTGATTTTTCTTAATTGCTGTATAAAAAATGCACTTTTTAAATAATATATTATTTGACATACCTATTTTTAGGTTCTACCCAGCACTGATCCCCTTGACCATCCAGACTTCAATGCTGTTGATTACATTAATATGTTATTTCCAACTGAACAATCATTGTCCAATATTGATGATGTAACTGGCCGTATGAAAATGAAAATCAGGTTTTAAAAGTTTTATTGTTTGTTTTCAAATTAAAGCCTTGTAAAATTTATTTTCTTTTGCTTATGTTTCATACTTAAATACATTTATTTTTGAGATAAAGTTGAAATCGCTGACAAATACCTGTCAGCAAGTAAAGTGCTATAAGTCACTACAACAGATTTATATACATTGAATGTATGCATATGTACTGATTGAAGGTTGCAATACAAACCTGCGACACTTGGGCCAGTAGCCGAGTAACATGACCATAATACAAAAGTTGACTTCAGTATCGTAGATGTTATCTGATTTATGAAGCTAGCATCACAAAAAACGTTATGGCGAGTTGCTGCTTGCTTGCGTCAAGTGAGTCTGATGACTTTGTTTGCCTGCTTACTTGCATCAAGTCTGATGACTTTGTTTGCTTGCTTGCATCAAGTAAGTATGACGACTTTGTTTCTTTTTGCTGCAGGTAGATAGTGCCACAACTGTTGCTGTCACCAATGTAGTGAGTAAAGGTCGCGATATAAACCTGCAATGATAGGGCCAGTTGCCGAGTAACTGACCATAATACAAAAATCGACTTTGGTATTGTAGATGTTATCTGGCTTATAAGCACCACACACACACATATATATACAAAAACAATTATTGATTGTATTTCTATTTTTTTATACTGCAATTTTTTAAATATCTTATTAAAGATTGACCTTGATTTTGAAAGAAATATGAGTGTTGATTAAACTCTTTTACAGACAGCTTGACGATGAAATCCGTACTGTTGTACGAGGTCAAACAAGTGTCGGCCAAGATGGTAGACAAGCTTTGGAAGAAGCACAAAAAGCAATCAAACAATTGTTTGCACGTATAAAGGATATTAAAGATAAAGCAGAAAAGTCTGAACATATGGTATGTTTTTGTAATTTTTTACAGAATAATAATTTGAGTATGCCTTACAAATTCAGAAATTTTATTATGTTTTAATACATTGTGAAATATATATATATATATATATTCTCTTATATTTTAGAATCATTTTATGCATAAATTGTAAAATAATTTTATTTGTAATCTATTTTAATGGTCAACTTTTGTTTTGTTTTCAAATTGTGAAAGGTTTAATTATTAACTGTATTAAAAATTTACTTTTATTCATAAAAAAAAAGTCTTTTCTGTCTAATTTAATTGAAAATGTTTTATAAATTATGTTTATTTATTTGAAGTTATGAATTATTTTTTATTATATTAACTATACAGAATTAGTAATATTTTAATACTTCTTGAAACCAAATGCATTTTTCTTCTTTTTGAAATTTTTTAGTCATTTTATGCAGAACTTTTGAATTAAAACAATTATTAATTGCTCATTTATAATCTATTTCCCTATCCAATTTTAATGTAGAAAAATTTGAGATAGTTTAGCTTTTTTGAGATATGTATATAGAAAATACATTCAGCTAATTAATTAAGACATTTAGAAAATAACCCATTAAATAAAGTTCTTTATTTATTTTACTGTACCCTTATCAAACTAATAATTTTCTTCAGGTTTTTGTCTCTGTTCAAAATTTACTGAATTGATTTTGTTATTTTTGTTCGATAATTTTAGTTCTTTGACCTTAATAAAATCATATCATGTTCTGTTATATATTATTTTTATTATTATTATAACACATGACAAACCATCTTTAGATTTTATGCTTAAATTGTTCCTTTTTTTTTTAAATATCTGAACATTTTAAAGTCATTAAATATCATTGTAACCATTTATTATTGGTGTTTAAATTTCTCAGAGAAAACAATCAGTCAGTTCCTTTTTTCTGATTCCTTCAATTTTCTAACTGTAAATAGTGTGTTTAGTTATGTAAAGCAATCTTATTCTATCTGTAAACAATGCAACTACAACTAATAGTTATAATCTTATTTCATATTTGTATAATTTTTTTCTCTCTAAAACTATAATAGAATTATAATATTAAGTGTAAAAAAAAATTTATGTGATATTTTTAAAAATTTATTTTCTTATTATTAATTGGTTTTTAATATATAAATTTAGGTAAAAGAAATTACACGGGACATCAAACAGTTAGATCACGCTAAAAGACATCTTACTGCATCAATATTAACATTAAATCAGCTACATATGCTTGTAGACGGAGTAGAGAAATTACAGTAAGTATTGCAAAATTATCATACTTCCAAATGAAAAATAGGCCTTATTTGATTATTATTAGATTCTTAAAATAATTAGATTATCATTATTTTCTTTTGAGTTTTTCTTGTTTTTGTTTCTCATTATCTATTTATTTTTAAATTTAATATCTTTTTTTTTTAGATCTGTGTTGGATTATTTCTGTGTTTTATATAAAGGTTAATTAATGTTATTTCTAAAATCTGGCATTTCTTTTGTCTTTAGAGTATTAGTCAAGAAACGTCAATATGGGGAAATAGCCAATCTACTGCAAGGTGTCACTAATGTCCTAGATCATTTTCAAAAATATATGAACATTCCACAAATAGCCAGACTGGCTGATAAGTAAGTATGGTTTGTTGCAAACAAACTTTTGTTTCATTCTTTTATTATGAGAAGTGTCCAAAAGATTGGAACCAGTTTGATATTGAAGTTATTCATAATTTTAAATTTAATAATTTTATTCGAAAATTAATGCTCTTTTATACATGAAAGAGCATTACATTAAACCACCTATTTGTGTATTTCCCACCATTATTAAGGCAATTTTCGTATCTCATTATCTATTTAAGATTTTTCATCTTTATCTCTTTTATTTCATTTAAATATTTGTTACTGGCCTATAAGAAATGTCCAAAAATTTGTTGTCATTTTAATGCTAAGTCAGCATTTTAAGGTGAGTGATTCATCTGAGTTAAAATACTTAATCATTCTTATGTAGGTTACTAAAAATAAATGCTTGAGCTTTTTATTATGTAGTAAAAGCATCACAGAAACTTAATCTCTTATTTAGTGTTGCATTCCATAATTTTAAGGTTATTTCATATTTGCAGTATGCATATTCTTTACTCATAGAAAAATTTCACATGGTACAATTCACTTTCTTATTTTGGAACATAATGTATTTTTCATATTGAAATGATGATCTTGAATTTCTATCTACTAAATTCTATCTTAAATTGATATTTGGATTCCAGATTGATATGGGAGATCCATGTCGTATTACATTTGCCATTACCAATTGCTAATTAGAATTATTTGGGTCCAAAGCTTTTACCTTCTGTATAACTATGACTGTCTACAATGCTGGAATTATTTTTTGAAGAAGAATTGAAATGAACTGATTGTGAGATAAGAAAAGTGTCTTAATAGTACATATAGTGGGAAATAAGGTATTTAAAATTATCTTTGTGTATATATAGTAATGAAATTATAATATTAAAAGTTATAAATGATATTTATTTTCTAAATAGACCTTGTAAAAACTGAGATATTTAATGAGCTCGTTCTCCCATTATCTTTGTTAGATCTCAGAGTATAAAAGCGGAATTGACAGAACAAATAACCAACGATTTCCATAATGCCTTTGCAGGTCCAAATTCCAAGGTAATAAAATCCTTTTGTTATTCTGTTCTTTTATATAAAAATAAATTAAGAAATCTTATGTGTCTATGTATGTACATTAATTGTATTTATTCTGATATTTTTTTTCCCATTTGTATTCTGTATTGCAAAATTTGATACATAATTCAATATTTCTTAGTTTTCAAAATTTTTTATTTCAGAATTTTACTGCTAATCAACAGTTAGCTGAAGCCTGTTTAGTAGTTTCTATCCTTGAACCAAAAGTGAAGTATGTATTATCTAAGTGTTATGTAATATCAGTAGTTCAAATTGTAGCTTTTCTTTCCACCTTTGAATAAATGTTAGTACTTTTGTATGCTCGCTTGTTTTAGCTATTTTGCCAGTTTTGAGAATCATTTTTAAAGAACTGCAATTCAAATTTTTCTGAGTTTTCTGCTCTAGACTGACTAAATATGGAAGTAAAATTTAAACAAAACAGATTATGGTAATGTTATAATAGTTTCATCATGGTTCTGAGTAACTATTTTTATATAATATTTTCTTTGAAAGTGAAATCTTTACTGTATAACTTTATAATTTTTATTTTTTCCTGAAATCCACATACTTTTCTATATTTGCTATTAGTTCTTTTTTAGAGGAAATTATTCAGTCACTGATTACATTGGATACTGAATTAACTTTTTTTTTATACCATCATATTTGAATTACTGAGGCACATGAATACCTAAGCAGAAATTGAGACTATTGTATTGATTTGTTTCATAGAAGTGATTCACCTATGATTTCTTCATGTGCTGCAAGCATGCTTATGATAAATTCTCATTAGATGCCTGCCCTTGATAAAAAAGTTTTAGTGTAGAATTTTTAATTGTGTAAAATTTAGAATTCTGTAGAAGCATTAATCTAAGATGTTCTGACATTATTGCAAAATACTCATTGGCTAATACTAGGACTGCAGACAGTAGATTGCAAGAATGTAAATGAAAAATTACATTCCAAAAGAATTGAAGTCATTATCATAAATAACTTTAATTATATTTAAAAAGTGTATGGAGAGAAAAGATCACATTAAATGAAATTTAATAAGCATAAAGCATCCAATGCCAAGTGAATATGAGTATCATTAAAAAGACAATCAGAATAAGGCTGATGGGGAATGCATATTTGATTCAATGAGCATATATTGGTGTGTAACAACAGTGTTGATATTTTCACTGGACCCTTGAATTTAATTCAGTATGAGGTTCAAGTGTGTTATTTCATTTTTCATGGATTCTTGCTCCTTTAATTGCAATGCTGTATATATCACATAGGGATTATAATTCTTTGTATATTGTATTAAATAGATTGATAATTATATTAATGTTAAACATCTGTTTCACTTTCATCATAAACTTTTTATAAAAAATCTTCAATATTGATTCATAGTATGTTCATCTGATTTAATAAATATTAACATTAGAAATACAAAATTTGTTTATCTCATTATTTTTCAAATTAATAATCTAATTTTAATCAATATATGATTGTTTTTCTTTTTATATCCTTGTAAGGATAACTGAAAAGAATAATGTTATTTAATGTTTTCTTTTTACAGACGTGATTTGCTAAAGTGGTTTGTGGGCATTCAGCTATCTGAATATTGTCATCTGTTTCAAGAAACTCAAGATGTAATTGTATTTTCTGTTTATAATATTGAATTTTATTGATTTGTAAAATTATATTTAATGTTACATATGTCCAGTGGAAAATATTTGACTAGTAGCTGCCATTGACTACTGAATTCGGGAGACTTGCAGATGATTTGATAGAAAAATGCTACATATTCTCCAGCATTAAAATGTATCTCTATAAGGAATCATCGCATGTAATTAATAATATGTTAAAGAAATTAAAATATAACTTATTATAAATTGAAATATTAAGTATTTACTTAACTATGTTGAACTTGACAAATTCTTTAAAATAAGATTTTTTGATGCTACTTTTACTTGAATTTTATTATTTTTATAACCTTTTGTAGTGATTAAATGCTTCATTTTTCAGTAAGAAAGTCATTAATTAATAATTAATGTTAATTTTTCAAGAATTTTATCACATGAGTAATTTTGCCATGGTATCTATGATAAATGGTTACCATGGTTATCAAATTATAAATCGAACATATATTTTCACAAAGTTACTAATACAAAAAAAATTTTATAGGTGAGTTGTAATTTTAAACTTTATTAACAATTTATTTAGAGAGGTTTCACAAAGTGCAATCCTGGAACTACAAACTTTCTGAATCCTCTATTGCTATTGCTTTACAATTACACTGATTTTTGAGCTTTTGAACATATGATTAGATCATTTGGAAACTGATAATGATTTGGTAAAATGTAAATTATTAGAAAAAGAATACTAATATGTTCTTTGGTCAGGACACATTATTTTAAATAGAAAGATAATCTTTACAGTATTATTAAGGTGTCTGATTATTTATGTTCTTGTCAAAGATAGATTTGAATTTTGATGTGTACAATTTTGTAATAATAAAAATCGAATTGAAATATTTTTTTTAAATTGCTTTCCTGAAAAATTAGCTTTACTTATCCCCCCCAAAAGTTCATTCTTAATATTAAATTTGTATTCATTTTTCCATTTTGCAAGCAATATATTTAATTTGTGTTAAAAGCTTCTATTTGTCTTTTGTTTTAAAATGTGATTATATTTTCTAGATTGCATGGCTAGATAAAATTGAAAAACGATATGCATGGTTGAAAAAAAATTTAGTTGCTTTTGAAGAAAAATTTGGACACATGTTTCCACCTGATTGGGAAATGAGTGAACATATTGCTGTTGAGTTTTGTCATATTACAAGGTAAATATCAGTTTAATGAATAATAGAACTTTTTATTGTTAGTAAATAAAATACCCAGTTATGAATTAAGGAAAGTTTATTAATAAATTTATTAATTTTTTGCATTTTAACATTTAAAAAGTGTTAGCATATTATTATTTTATACTTATAATATAAGCATTAAATTTTTTAAAATCTTATTTAAAATTTGAATACTTAATTTTTGAAAATTTTAAATGCTATGCTTAAATATAGTGACATTGTAGATTATTTGTTTAAGGAGTTGTTGATTTTCTTTTCTTCCATTAATTTCATTGTATGTAACTAGATAATA
Source organism: Argiope argentata (assembly GCA_026289955.1). Classification (NCBI taxonomy): domain Eukaryota; kingdom Metazoa; phylum Arthropoda; class Arachnida; order Araneae; family Araneidae; genus Argiope; species Argiope argentata. Next base: position 6,176,951 of record JAOUZG010017606.1, on the reverse strand, counting down.
CTGTTGAGTATTTTCTTTAAAAAATGGTCTGATTAATTTTAATATAGTTAAGAGCATTCATTTTCTTAAATACTTTTAATCAAATTTTCTCTAAAAGTGCCAACATGGGTATTGAATGAGGCAAAATAAAGTTTTACTTTGGCAATTTATTTCATTTAACCTTCATACAATAGTAACTCTTTTAAGACAGCTGTAGGACCTTCTGCAAATATTGTTCTCATAAATCAACAAAAACTAGTTGGGGGAGGGGAAAATATCATAATTTTTTATTAATATTTTATTATTAGATTTATAGATATTAAATACCAATTATATAACATATTTTAACTAAAGGAAACATATTTTGATTGCTATTATTCTTTTTTGTTATTATTAAAGATAATATCTTAAAGTAGGTATTTGAACCTTTGAAAAATACTTTTGATACATTGTTTGCTCTTGAATTATTTATCTTTCTGCTTTGTTCTTGTATTCTATAAAAGGTTTATGAAAATTTCATCAGTTCTTTTGTGACATAAAACATTGCATTTTTTAATGTGTGAAAAAATTAATAATTTTTCATCAGGATTAATTAAATTCATCAAAATTTTGCATGAAACTACTACCTCAATAAAAAATTTAAAAAAACTACGATAAGTGTCTTTTTTTTTCATATTTGCTTTTGTTAGTAACTGCATTCCTTCATAAATCTTTTGAATATTTGAAAAATGATGTAAACAGAATTTTTTATGTTTGATTTTTAGAAAAGAACTTGGAAAAATAATGTTGTCAAGGAAAAGTGAAATAAATGTACAACTTTTATTGTTTGCCATTCAGAAAACTACTAACTTTGAATCTTTACTTGCTCAACGGTTCTCTGGTGTAACCTTGGATTCAACATTACTCCATCAATTTGTTAAAAAAGAGGTAAATATTTTATATTTTTCTTGCTCTATATAATTGCATATGAATTATGAGTTAATTAACTGAAAATTCTAAACTGTTTCACTTAGAAGTTCTCATTATTATTAGAATTCTTTATTCTTTTAACTTAATAAAAATATTGTCTTTTTATTTCATTGTATTTCCATTTCTTTAAGAAAGAATATAATCTAAAAATTAATATTTTTTTTTCTTTATATGTACCATTAAAGGGCCCTAATCCTTTCGAAGAAACTGATGATAACAATCCTTTTAAAGAAGATATTCAAAAAGAAACAGAAGGCCTTAATCCAGAAACTGCTTCAACTGGAAGTGTAAATACTCTCTTTCTATATAGTATAATTTCTTTTATATTGTAATTATTGATATTTTATTACTACATAGACCTCTTCATTGGAATTAGCACTACAAATGCTTTGATTTGCTTTATCATTGGTAATCAAACATATTTCAAATTTATTCAATTAAATTTTATTTTCATTTTAATTATAGTTTCTATTTTGAAATTTCTTAGACAAGAGATATTTTGGAACTTGTATGTTGAAGGAATTGCTCACTGGTCATCTGACAACGTAAAAAAAAATAATTTATTAAAATAATATGTTTAAATAATATTGTAAATTTTGAAGGCTGAAATATAAAATTATAATTTGTAAAAATTTGCCATAAATGTTTTAGAATACATTTTTTGTTGGGGTTGTCCCTTACATTTAGCCAAAATTTTATTGAATTATTTTTACCCATTTTTTTAATTATGTAATATGTTTGAGGAATATTTGGGATTGAAATTTTTATTCATTGTTATTCTATATTTGAAAAAAAAAAAGAGCTTTGTTTTTCTTGATTTTCTCGATGCTCAAGATATGATTAAACAGTTACAATTGTATTTCATTTCCTTTATGTAATATTAAGTTGGGCCCCTAATTATTTCTTTGATTTTAAAAATGTGGTCATTATTAACATTGCAAAAATACTTGTAGCAAATGTGATGTTAATCTTTTATATTGTGCTTTCCTTTTGAAAGTACATTTTTCAAATTCTAATGCTTAATTTTCAGGCATCTGTTGCAAAAGTAAAAAATCCATTTCAAGGTATTATCTCCCGATGTTTTGAGCCTCACTTAAATATCTATGTTGAATATCAAGATAGGTATGTTATCTATTTTACTAATACACGTTCCTTTGATTTTTACTTAGTATTAAAAATTAACCATTTTTATTATTATTTAATATTTCAGAAATTTAGCTCAGCTAATGGATGGCTTTGTGGAAGATATGCAAAAAGCTGAGCTTCCAAAGGCTGAAATTAGTAGAGCAAATGTTTTACCTTCTTGTGCAGATCTATTTGTATTTTACAAGAAATGCCTTGTCCAGTGCTCTCAGTTGAGTATTGGACATCCTCTTTTAGCTTTGACTTCTGTTTTCCAAAAGTATCTTAGAGAATATGCAACTCGAGTTTTACAGAATAGCTTACCGAAGTGAGTTTACTCATCTTTTTTTACCTTGAATAGTATTTCAACATGTTATTTAAAATTGATATTTTAAAATGCAAAATTTTTCTTATGTAATATTAGATAGATTGCAGCTCTTCTGTGTCTACGTTGAATAGCCACCATTATATAAAAAATTGACTATTCAGAAATTATAATTTTTTGTACAAATGCAATATATTTGTTTGAGCTCCAGTATAAATGCTGATTATTCACAATTTTTATTTAGGGTTGGAAATAATGCTCCTTCTTCAAATTTAATACAAAGTCTTCTAAAAGAAGGCGAAGTTGCTAGATTTAGTCCATCAGAGCAAATACACATTTGTAGCATTCTTACAACTGCTGATTATTGCTTGGAAACAACTTTACAGGTAATTTTTTAATTTCCCACAAAAGTGCTTTTTGAAAAATATGCACGCAGAATAAAATATTTAAATAAACAATTGTAATATTAATAATTTTTATTTTAGCTTGAAGGAAAATTGAAAGAAAAAGTTGATCCTACACTATCAAATCAAATCAATCTTCAATCTGAGCAAGATGTTTTTCACAAGTATGCATTTAGAAAATAGATATTATTTGCAATTTATTTTACAAAGACATATTAATATTCCATCATTTTTATTTTCAGTGTGATATCTAATTGCATTCAACTACTTGTTCAGAATTTAGAATTAGCTTGTGAACCTGCTCTAACAGCAATGACAAAAGTAAGTTCATTTGCAATGCTATTGAGTCTTTGATCAAGCTGATAAAGATAAATTAATAAATTTTTAACCTTTGATGTTCACAGAATCATATTTTAATTTTCTTTAAAAAAATTGGTGACAATAAAAATTATTGAAGGGGAATATAACTTAAATTAATATTTAACTTTATTTCTGTACAATATTTCTATTTAGTACAGTGGAGAAATTCTACAGTATATTTAATATATAATTTATGGATTAGAATTTTAATCATTCTTTATAATTTCTTTGCTTATAATTAAAAAAATTGATTGAATAATTGAATCATTTTAACAAATTTAATGAACACTGTTTCTTTAACTATTTTACATTTTATTTATTTATTTTTTCATTTTTTATTCATTAACTGTCTATTTGTAAGCCTCAATTTAATATTTAAATTGCTTATTATTGTGAGTGAGATAGAATATTCTGCTTTAGACTTGTGTATTTATCTTATACTCAAGTAGCTCAGTATTGTTGTTAACGTATGGTTTCTATCTATTTCATAATAATTCTATATGACATAAAAGGTCTTTGACAGTTTTTAAAAATATATTAAACATATATATACTTTTAAAAAGTTTATATAGTTTAATCTTCTTGTAATATAATTTAACTTGTATTTAAATTAAGCTAATAATAAATTAACTTTCAAGCAGCATTTTGTCTTTCGGCAATCCCATTTCATTAAAATGCTATGTTGCATTAAAAAAAAAGGTCTGTTTGACCTGTCATGTGATTGTTTAGTATAAAATAGAAAGAATTTTCGCTTGTTTCATTTTAATTCTATTGACAATTTGATTTTTTAATATTTATTAGGAATAAATGTATTGTAGTATTTTAATTAATGTGAAATAAAAATACCTTACTATTTACAAAAAGTTTTTATATTTCTGTTGAAATACTTGCTTCATTTATTAAGTGAGTATCAGACAAATCAAAATCACAAAAATTTTAAATTCCAATTTTTAGATACAATGGGCTGCATTTGAAGCTGTAGGTGATCAAAGTAGTTATGTTACTGCTATCACAACTCATCTACGGCAAACTTTACCATTGCTCAGGGATAACTTGTCCACATCTCGCAAGTACTTTACAAAGTTTTGCATGAATTTTGCCAAGTATGTTTCTAAATTACAAATTGTATTAATGTTATTTATAATTAATATAATGTACAGTATTTAAGAAATTCAAATTTCATTTTTGTTTATTCTTATTTTATTTTTTTCGACTGTTCATTTAATATAAAAGCTGAAGTTACTTCTTGTTTTAATTTTAAAAAAATAATTATATAATTAAAATTTGTTTCGGAATTTCATTAATAGTTTTTTTTTTAAATAACATTAGCAGTTTTGGAATTTTTTATTTTATAAAATCTTTTTTTATTATGGTGTCTTTATATATTTTGAAAAGAAAGTTTAATCTTTGAAAAGAAAGTTTTGAAAGAAAGTCTAGAGTTGCATCTAGTGCATAAACCCATTTGTATGCCACTCTTATCTGTTTATTTTTTATATATATAAACCCCCTATATTTGGTAAAGTATAAACAATTATGCTTTATGTAACCTTTAAAAATCAATTTCAACTTTCTCTTATGAAACCTATCATTTACTTACTGACTCATTTATCACTTTGTTTATCTCACTTATGATTTAAAATAACAAATATTACTTGCAAAAATACTTTATTTAGAAGTTTTAATTTTCAACTTAATAATTAATTGATAAATAAAATTTTACCATTTACTGTCTTTTCAATCGGTGTGTACATGTAATGGTCATTGATGAGAGGGAGCAAAATTGGTAATTTTAGGTTTTATCAAACAAAAGCAAAGAGGAATTTTCTCAATTATTTTTAAAAAGAGAAAAGGCTTTCTTTTAATTCATCAAAATTCTCGTTCAAAAACAATGTTTGAATTTTTGTTTAACTTAAAAATTTTTTCCATATACAATTTATTTTTTTAAATCTTAATTTAATCATGTGTGGTGTTTTAAGAATTTTCAATTATGTAAATCTATTTGAATTTATTCTGTTGAATTTTGAAATAATTTAATTAATTGATTTTTCTAGCTCTTTTATTCCAAAGTTGATTGGCCATTTATTCAAATGCAAACCAGTAAGTCCGATTGGTGCAGAACAGGTAAGAACTAGTTATATAGAATGCTACATCTCTAATCATTATTTGTTAATTGTATATTGATAATATATTTATTTATTTTTAGTTACTTCTTGACACTCATATGCTTAAAACTATTTTGTTGGATCTTCCTTCTCTTGGATCTGTATCCATGCGAAAACCTCCTCCCATGTAAGTGGTTGATATATTTAAATGACCAATACTAATTTTAAAATATTCACCAAGATTTTTTTTAATCAAAATCTTCTTTTGTGAGAGTATATACTTATTAAAATAAGATATATGTAAATATATATTTAAGAATTTTTGCTATTTTTCTTTTATATGTTAATTATGTAGACATTTTAATATTCAGCTGGATGAAAATATTTGAGGATTTAAATATTGTTTCTTCAATAAGATTGAGTATAAATGCATCTGAAGATTAAAAACATTTTTTAAAAACAAACAAATTAAAAACAAACAAATATTTTACACTTTTATTAAATATTACACTTCACACAATATTTTCAAATACATCATCGCTGTTTTCATTTATTCAAAAGTTTAAGATTCAATATTTTTTTAATTAATTGGGTAGTTTGGAATGATTAAAATTTAATTTTCTGTTATGTTAATTACTCTCAGATAGTTTTAAAACAGACTCTTGACTAAGTTCTACTTCGAGAAATATTTTGAATTATGTGAAGCTCTTATTGTAATTTGATCACTATTAATTGTATAAAAATATTTATAAGTCCTTATGATCTAAAATATTATACTTATGTATGCTGTGGTATTTTTTAGCATTATTTTTTGGAACATTAATTTGGTCCTTGTGTACTTGAATTTTTTAAGTGCTGTTAACAGATTTATTATTGTTGTTTAAGTTTTCCTTTTTGAAATATTTTCAGTACCTTCAATTTTTTCTTCTTATTGGGTTAAGTATGCATATACCACATAAATTCATGCTTTAATATTTTGAAGTCTTCTTGTTCTTTCTGTAAGCTATTTTACTTTTTTAAAAACTGAAAATGCAAAATTAGTTATTGCTCAAAAAATTTAGCTCACTGTACACTTTTCCTCATGAAAGATTTAACTTATAGAATATGGAATATATAATTTATATTCGTATTTTGATTTTTAAAATTTGTGCTATTGAATTTATCAGACACACAATTTACTGGATTAACATCAATGTTCAAAATAATTCAGATAGTTTTGAATCAACAATTTTTCTCTGAATAATTAAAATTAATAATTGAGTTAATATATTTATATGTTTTAATCTTTATAAAATTAGGAAAGATGTTTAAATTGTTATTTTAAATATTTAAAACTAAATACAATGTACAAATTTTGTATAAAAACTATGTACATAATCTATTGCTGTGGAAAGATGATTGCTCAGTTAACTTTTAATTTAAATTTTAGGTATACAAAAATAGTTGTTAAAGGAATGACTAAAGCTGAAATGATATTAAAGGTCTGTATATAGTTTATTAAAATATTAATTTATATTATTATAATTTGTATATATTGTAAAAATTTACTGTAAAAAATGTGTTAATTAATTATTTTAACTAATTTTATAAAAATAATTAATTAGCACAATATTTTATTATTTTAACTTAAGCTATATGACAGCCAAAAAATCTGGCTTAAAATAGCATAAATTGAAATTTTATTATACTCACATTTTTTGAATATTATGTTTTAAAAGCAAACTCCAAAATAAGTATTAAAAAGAAACTAGCAAATAAAAATAATGCAATGTAACACAGAGCTGTTAAATGAACCCTTTAATTTCATGAATTTTCAGATAGACTAATGTTAACTGACTAATGGAATTTATTTATTATTATTTTGTGACAGGCAAATATTATTATTTTGGATTTTGCAATTATTTTCTTGTTGGTCTACTTAATAGTATATTTGCATTTCTAATGTAGCCCACTTTCCACAGGTTGTTATGGCACCACACGAAAATGCGGAAAGTTTTGTAGATAATTATATGAAGTTGTTACCTGAATCTGATATTACAGAATTCCAAAAAGTTTTAGATATGAAGGTAAATGTATTTTTGAATTATTTAAAGACTATTGCTGTGTTTACATGATGTATAGTTTCTTGTTTTATTATTTTCAGCTTTTATAATAATAAAATCATGAGAAAAATACCCAGTATAAAAAAATTTAAGCTTATTTTTTTACACCAGCTGGATGCCTGGTGTAAAAAAATATTTTGGTGATGTTTCTTTTTATGATATTATTTGGAATAAATCTGTTTTTTTAAAGAAATTTTTGATGTATTTTTATTAATTTGGTAGCAAAGCTACAATTCATTTTTTTTTTCTGGATTAATTGAATCCTTGCAAATCCGGAACTAAGAATATAGATTAAAATACAAAATCTTACAGTGTTATCCACACACACACATATGTATTATTCTTTGTATATTAAATTTACTGTTGTGCACGATTGAATAATATGTGTTATAAAAATATTTAATAGTAAATTTATTAGAAATTAATTCTTCAGTTATAATTTTTCTTTTTATCATTAATTTAAACAATATAACTTACTTTTCTATTTAGAGTTATTTTTAAGGTTTTTTACAAAATTCTGGGCTGTTTTAATATATATGCATAATTATGGTAATAATTGTTATTGGACATTAAAATAAACCATGAAGTTAAATATTTTATCTTTATTTCTTTTCTATTTGCAGGGCCTTAAGAAAAATGAGTTGAGTGTAATGACTGATATTTTTCGTTCTCGCCAACCTGCAGTTCCAATAACAGGTGGACATCATCAAGAGCAGGATGTTAGTGCTTTACCAATGTTATCAAGTACACCAGAACATGAATCTAGTCGAATACGAAGATTAGAAAAACTAATTAAAAGGTTATAATGCAATTGTAATTTTATATCTGTTTTTTTAAATATAAATTTATTTAATTTGTTTGTCTTCTGGATTTTCATTGTATATATGGACACAATATATGAATATATAAATATTAGTAAAAATTTTAGTATTATAAATATTAATCAAAATTTTAGTAGATATCTTTGAATTGAAATTTTTTTAGAATTAATTTTAAAAAAACTCATATACTGCTTACTGTATAGGAAACTAATATTTTTATTATAAAAACTTTAAGAAAAATTCATATATGAATTATAAATTTCTTGTATGACAGTTCAATATTTTTTTAAAAGTACACTTTAAAAAAATAAATTATACATAATTGTTTTACTTTTTGTTAGCAAAAACTACTGTCTAATGCTTAAATTTACTACTTGATCATATTACTATTTAATTTTTATTTAAGCATTTGCATCTTGATTTGCATAAAAAAATTTCTTACTATGATTTAATATATATACATAATTTTTATAATTCTGCTATATCCCATTTACTAAGTCAGACGACTCACAATCTCCATTGATGACTTTTTTACCACATTTATCTTCATCAACTACCGCAAGTTGCATGGATGATGTAAACGATCCTGATTCATCTTGCTCCACAGCAAAAGTTACTTCTCTAACTTTCTCAACTCTCAAACCAACCAGATATCTCTCCTTTACGTGAGAAGGATCATACAAAAATGTTGAATTGTATGAATGATCATTTGTTTTGGGAAAACTGTGGATAGTTTCTGAGAATTGAGTGGGTACAAGTCGTGCCTCTATTTCAATATTTTGGTAGAATGGGCCATCATAGTTGATATCATCAATTTCTGAATTTTCATCAATACATACAGAGCTTTCATATGATTTTTCACCATCTGACAAACTGGAAAAACTGCATGATCTGTTGAATGTTGCTGATGAAATTTTTGGCAATGCTCCATTCATTGCAAAGAAAGTTCGCTTTGGCACTAACTTGGGAACCAGACTGACAGCAGTGATGTATGATTTTTCAGCATTCTCATTGTATGAACTTTTAAAAGTAGACGAAGATGTAGGGCCTTCATTTTCAAGATATATGCCTTCGGAAAATGTTTTCTGTATCATGGTGAACCTTTCTTTGGCCAGGAGGCAGGAATTTCAGAATTGATATCAAATGAATATAGTTGAATATTAACTTTTATATGCACACTCTGTCAATTTATTGTTCTCTGCTCACTTTGTTGTTGATTGTGGTAATCTGAAAAGATAGAAAACAGAAAAATGAGCACAAAATAATAGTTTTCAAAAAAAGGGGGGTTGAATATAATTACTTATAATAGTTATAAAAGCATGCAATGTAATATTAGTATTTCTACCGATTATTTCCTTTAGATTTATCAACTTGTCTTAGATTAACCCATTATTCCTACTTTTTTTTTAAATGATCGATGAGGAAAAATAACTATGAGAGCTCTTATAGCAGATAAAACAAAAACAGCTTTCATTCTTTTCAAATATTATTAAAAGATAATATCTATAATTTCTATCAACTACCATTGTTTTCATTTTTTGACTCTCCTTTTAAACCTTCCAGTTCAGTGATATAGTAGACCACAAATGTATAATAAATTACTTTGTAATTAAAATGAGTCTTTGAGGTAAAAAAAAAAAGTATAGCAACTGCATTGACATTGTGAACAAACAACATCCACATAAAAAAAGTATAGTATCTTAAAATTTTGTATTTGAAAGTTTTGAGAATCAAAGGATTAAAATGCACATAAACACAAAGTACAAATTTTCAGAAGATTTCTGAAGTTTTATTTATACTAATTTGGTTATGAAACAAATAGTATATTGAATTGAAGCAAAAAGATATTTTTAAAGTTTTCTTCCTTTCTTTATCATGTTATTAATCATTTGACCATTATGTTGTTATTTAATTATTAATTTTTATTTTTTATTTTCAAATATTTATTTAATTCCAAAAAGAAAAAAAATTTACACTATAATTCTTATGCTTCATTTCTTACTTTTAATTTAATAAAAGTTATTAAACTTCTGTTATGAAATATTTATTTGTATTTTTCAATAAGTGACAATTATCACAATTTTATCAAGACAATTCCAAAGCAAATGAAACAAATTATTTAATAAAGATTTCTTTTTTAGATATAAAAAATGAACTGCAACTAGGTCCAATTTAAAATAAAGAAACTGAATTGCTTTTTAAATAAGTAGGACTGTTTATCCAACATACAATATAAATAAAACTAAGCAATCATCATACATTAAAAGGATTCAAGAAAATGAGAATGTTTAGGAAAAATGCATAGAACTAGAATGTCAAACTAATGAACCCCTGCCTCTGCTATCTTCCTTTATGTTCCAAATAAGCATAAGTAAGTATGTATCGATTAATGAAGATGGCATATGATTGACATAAATTTTATTTCGCTCTTCAGCATAAATAAATTGCTTATTGGATTAGTATGATGCCATGTAATGATAATAAAAGTGGTACCCAGATGGTTATATATCTTTCTTTCGTCTTATTCCTTCCCTGCATCCAACAATTAGGAATTACTAATTAGCATTCAAGAAAAAATGTCACCAAAGGTAAAGTCCCCCCCCCTTGCTTCATATTTAATAAAAGAAGTAAATTAAACAAATTATATACTCCAATTTATTTGCCAAGGTTGTACAAAAGACAAAATAAGCATTTTTTTTTAAACCCACTGCCTTCCATGGGTTATAACAAAACATTATTTATTCATATTTAGCTTTAAGATGTCACATAAATGTCCAAACCTTTTGTTTTCATGGTGTTTTTTAAGTCTGGCTTTAAAGAGGTATATATTTTCAATTTCAGATTTTTTATTGCGTCTTTATTAGGAAAGCAAATATTGCATCTGCTATTGAATATAAATAAGTGGAATTTTGAGAGAGAGGGAAGACACATTTCAGAGTCTCCATGACACGTTTGTGACACTTTTTAAAATCGTATCTAGCAGGTTGGAGATAAATAATACATTGCCATAGACGGGATTTAACCCTTTGATTACGAAACCTTATAAAAAATATTTTTCATCTCCTTTATTTGAAAAAGAAGATCATAAGTTCTAAATAAAATAAATGTATTATGAATTTTATACTTAAATCTAACAGCCATTTTTTTTTTTGGGGGGGGGGGGGTTGGCTCATTAAAAAAAATTATAGTATATAAAATTACGGGCAAAATATATTATTTACATATAAGATTCGATTATGATAAGTTATTATGAAAATTATTTATATATTCTCATTAGTAAATGCAATCCTCCCCTTGAGAGCAGGCGTAAACTTGCCACCATCAGGTTCACAAACAAACTGCGTTGTAATAATGCAGATCATATATCTACAAGAGTATTCAATAATTGGAAGAAATCAACAAGGCTTAAACGTTCCTCAACTCTCCAGTTCGATTCAGACACTAGAAAACAAGTCAATTTGGAACACTTTTCTTTAGATTTCCTTCAGGAGCCCATCTTTCCAAGGAAACCACCAGATAATACCATGTTTGGTTTGGAATTATTACAGACTTGCTCTAAAAAAGAAGATTCCAGTGTTCTCAATCAGAAAGGACTCAAAACAATCGAGAAGTTCTCTCATAAAAACTTCGCTGTCGCCTATACTGATGGCTCATCAGACAAGTCTCTGAACAGTGGAGGTGCAGGAGTGTTCATCTGCTATCCAGATGGTAGATATCACAAGCATAAATTTAACACTGGCAAAATCGCCTCCAACTTCACTAGTGAAGTCTTGGCGATCAGAGAAGCTCTCACCTTATATTTAAATGATCAACAGGCTTTTGATTCGACAGAAGGTCTAACAATCTTTTCTGATTCTAAATCAGCCTTAGAGGCTATCAGAAATGGAGGGACTAACATCACCTCTGATGTCATTGACCGCCTAGAACAGTTGGACAGCAAGGGAAAATCCTGTGTCCTGCATTGGATCCCTGCACACGTCAATATTGAAGGAAATGAGTGTGCAGACTCTGGCCAAGGAGGCTAGAGATCTCGCTCATGAGTGCACCACCACCACACTCGCTGACGCTAACGCAGTGGCGAGACACAGAATCATGACTCATACGTTTAAAAAAACCCTGATTACTGAATTTGATAGCCCCAGAGATATTACATCTACAATAGCAAGGCTTAGAACCGACCACTATAGAGACATGAAAATCCATCCAGACAAAACAAGATCATATGTTCTTTGTAAACATTGCCCTGATGTCCAGCTCACTCCTGGTCACATCCTGGAATGCCCAGCGGTGACCATGAGTATTTTGAAGTTGGGAATGGTTCCGATGAGGAGCGCTTTACGGGAGATTCTGTACAGTCCTGCTGCACCGGTGCTCGCAGCGGCTGTGATCAGGACTTTCGGTATAATTTGATGTCACTGCAGATCCATGAACACGAGAACAGCAACAGTAAATGCAATTTATTGCAAAAAAGTGTGCAGTGCTGATTAATAGAATCAAAATTTGTGAAAACACATATAAAGCACTCAAGTCTCCAATAATAAAATATAATCAGCTCCCGACTTTTGTTTGTTTGTTTGTTTGTCTTTGAAAAGGCAAAAAAAAGTTTAAAAAGCAAAATTAAAAAAAAAGTTCATTAAAGAAGGGAACATTAAAAAAAAAACAACTTTCTATTCGATTTGAGGGCCCCTTTTATGTGTTGGCCGTATGCCCCTGCCTTAGTCAGGCTCAGAATATGATCACTCACCGTGCAAGACACTGCATCATTTTGATATTTTAATTTTTAATTTTTCAGTTTTGATTATTAAGAACACTTACACAATAGTAAAAAGATGTAGATTAATTTTACAGATAATTCGGCTTAAAACAATTATGTATGTTTATTTTTCAAAGCAATAAAAAAAATTATTATTTGGTGAATAATTATGCATGGACAACTTTTCCAAGTGCAAAGGGTTAAAAGCTGTTGAATTCTGAATATGGACTAAGGCAAGACCGATAGATTTAAGGAATTTTATTATAGATACAAGAAAAGCCAGTTTCGTTTCTGGTTTTCAAATCACGAAATGATGCATATTTATAATTCATTATTACAAAATTGAAATGGAATTTCTGATAGAAATATACCGCAGTTTTCCTAATAAGCAGAATACGTGATTCTAAAATTCAACGATACTTATTGTTTGATGCAATTTTCAAGAGTGACACAGCAAGAATTCTTTCCAGCATCGTCATTCCGATACGTAAAATATGCAATAATATTTGCATCAAAACTATGCAAGATCGTTCGCCGCTCTTCTAACGTCAGATACTGCTTGACACCTGAAGGTCATTCTATGTTAGGTAAATTTAAACGTGACTCAAAAAGTAACGAGGAAGGGAGAAAAAAAAAAGTGTCCAGGAAACAATTGACCTCACGTCACCATCCTCCCCTCAAGCACCCCCTCTCTCGGACGTCACTGACGAACAGTCTACCGAGGTGGCTTTTTCTGTTTTTGATATTATTATTTGTTTTTTCTAGTTGAAAGGTGAAGGCCTTGTCTGAAAGTTTTTCTTTTGTTAGCTCAAAACTACACCAACATTTCAGAGAGTATTGTCTCTTTGAGAAAAAAAAATAACAATTTGAGGAAGGTCATAAAAACATAGAAAGTATTTTCCTCAAAGACCTTGATTTACCTCAGGGATATTCCTTTCAAAATTTACTTTTGGACTTAGCGTTTGCAGAGTGATGAATAAGTGTTCATATTTAAAGGCATGATAAACTCTTCAAAATAGGCAAGGTTTAACAGAAAGTTACTTTAGTTAAAGAATATAGGTACAAAAATGTTAGCATATTCCATAAATTCTCGTAGTTGTTTGAAAACTCTCGTCTTGAGAAAAAAAATTACAGGCTTAATCCTATCATGCAAGACTTGAAGTTGAAAATCTAATGTCTGGATTTTTCATTTGTTTTGGCATTATATTAATTTCTTTTGAAATATTTTCATTGCAATATATATATATATATATATATATATATATATATATATATATATTAGGTAAAAAATCTCATTCAAAACATGACTATGTAAAAACTGATTTAACATGACTATGTAAAAACTGAAACTCTTAGGAACATACATTCGTTACTGTTCCATTACTAAATGAACAATCTTTTTTTTAATTAAAAGATATATGTTTCAATTATATGATACACATTTAAGTCCTCTTCTAACTATAGAAAATTAAGCAAATATAAATATATCTCAAACAAATGATTAGATTATTTTTTGCCTCATTTATAATCATTGTTAATGGCGTCAGTCTTATCGTTTTTTCACTTTCATCATATTTTGCTATAAAAAAAGGCTTAAAACACCCTAATACTTTGTCTCCATGTTGTCCAAAACATATATTACCTACTCCTTAAGCTGGCAGCTAAGTCATCGCAGTTTCATGCTCTTTAAATCCGACAAGACACACCGCATGATGCGACACAAAAAGGAGCGATGCATGCCGGTTAAAATGTTGTTGCTATTAGTGTCACTTGCCATGGACAAGGCATCAACGAGTTTTAAGCCGAAAGGAGCGTCTCAAATTTTTGTTGTAGCGCCTACTACGAGCAACAGTACGACTTAGCTACTCACTCATCACAGTCACTTACGCAGCCTCTTTTTACAAGGGGCACATTCATACACCTTACAGATACAACACAGAAGAACAACCATGCTCGTGCCCACAATGCCCAGGTACCCAGGAAGGCGCGATACCCCTATGCCAGGACACCGGCGGTTAAAATGCAGTCTTCGTTATCTATTCACAACTCAAAGTCAATAGGCCTGTCCTAAATAACACTAAAGTTGAATTTCAGATTATGTAGCTGTTGAGCTGAAAGAAGAAAACTGGCAGGTCGATTTAAAAAAAAAGGCTATTAACCGTAATCGTCAAAAAATAAAATTAAAAAACACACAAATTTCATGAAAAAAAAACCCGATTCACGCCAACATTAGATTTATAAAAATTGTTATTAAATTAATTAAACTATTACTTATTTTTAGTATATCGGTATGCTAATTGTTCATTTAACTGGGCAAGTTGCATTCTACTAGACAGATTTTGATAAATAAGATTTTTTACTATGATTGTAATCGAAGTTTATTTTACTATAGTCTATAATGAAAATTAAATGCTTTAAATTATAAAAAATTACTAAAATTAAAATTAATTACTAACTGTATTTATTTATGAAGAATATAAATAGTTAGATTACTTTTAGTTAGATTTACCAGCGATGCAATATTTTTAAAAAATGAATAAATAAAAGACCACATTTTCAGAAAATTATTGAAATAAAAATTTAGATTGAAGTTGAGTGGATACTTAAAAGTCGAGTACATTTCACACGTTAAACTAAAATCAAATGGATATTAAAAAGTTGATTATATTTCACATGTTGATCACTGTATATAAATGATAAAAATGCGTTACGATTTGAGTTATAAATGTGTTGAAATGTGTGAAGAATTGATTAAATATTAAAATACAGAATTGATTATATTCACTGGAACCTTAAAATATGCTGATGTCTTGGCATAGGGGTAGCGTGTCTTCCCCTTAATCTGGGCGTCCCGGTTTCGGGTATGGTTGTTCTTCTGTGTTATGTGTGATTGTACCCTGTAAAAAGGGGCTGTGCAAACGAATGTGATGAGTGAGTGGCAAAAGTTGTACTCTTGGCCATAGTTGGCGCTACAACAAAACAAAAGACGCTGATTAGGCTTAAATCGCTGACTATCTCAGCGAGCTTGTCCAGGGTAAGTGCCATAAGAAACAACAACAACCATAATATATCGTCACTGCATATCACGTATGGTTTGAAAGCGAGGCAATAAACTAACTGAAACAAACGAACTGAAATAGCTCGAATAATTTCTAATAATGAATTCGAAAACCTAATTTGAAGAGAAATTGTTTCGTTGAAAGAAACCAAGAAACTCAAACAGAAAATCCCAAACTTATTGAGTGAAAATGCAAATTAAACGATATAAAAATCCAGTACAGTAACAGGATAGTTAATAAAACCTATTTTATTTTATATTTCATATATCCATTTCAACTCCTGACAGTATTTGATATAGAAACGGCAGCACAAGGCATTCATTAAACAATGCTTTGTTTAAATTTAAAAAAAAGATACTTCAATATCAAAAATGATTGTGGCGTTGAATAAAACGCTTTGTTAATGTCCGCTCGTTGACGTGTTGCAAGAGGAGTAAAAATGAAGATAAACATTCTACAGCAAGTTCCCGGCTCTACTTTTTTTTTTTCTTGTACATAATCTCGAGTTGGAATGTATACGGGCTCTTATCTACAAAGATCCCTTGTCTGAGTGTGTGTGGGAGATACTGTTCTTGACAGACACACTCCGTCACCATGATTGGAAACTCGAACCTCAAGTACCGAATGACTCCTGCATCCAAAAATGACAGCGAGTAATGTCTTTTTTTTTTATGGCAGAAATGTAGCATGCTTTGTAGAGTATAAAATGCTTGTTCTTTTATGGTGAGTTAATAGGGAAGAAGGTGGTTTATTAGCAGTCCTCCATGCAAGCACTTGTTGGGAAATTTAGTTTATTCTAAAATAGTCTATAAGTGAATGGAAACCGTCATGCTTTGAACTTATTGTCGCCTGTGATCAAAAACAGGTGCATCGTATGATTAGAATCAAAATTATATTAAAAACTAGCTTTTACCCGCGATTTCGTACGCTTGGAAAAGTGCACAACCAACCTAAAAACAATTTACAGTGCATCCGCTAATCAAGTCCGTATTTCTTTAAAATCAATCCAAGTCTATTTTATTCATCGATTGAAATCGAGATAGCTACAATAATATTATACACAGATTTTTTAAATGTTTAATTAAAATAAAAACATAGCTGTCAATAATTGCGACACACTGCACATGCGTGAATTTTCAACGTCAATTGGGACAACGCAAACGCGCGTATTTTCTACACCAATTGGGGCAGCGTAATACAGATTGGAAATTTTTAATTTAATTTATTATGTTTTATTTTAACGCGAAAGTACTTTAATTCCAAAGAACTTCAAAATGAATCCGAAAAATCGATTGGTTAACAACATTTAGTTTTAAATGCATTAAACACTAAGAAAATAAATAGAATCGTTTGAAATAACCGGTGGAAAACATTTTAAGCCTATCCTCATTAGTGTGGAAAAAAACAAAAACAAAGAGTAGTCTTACTCATCAGGCGGTGGGGAAATGAAGAATTTGGGTGGGAAAGTAAAAAAAAGTGTCGTTTTTACTATTTTCCTAGTAATTTTTCGGTTTTTTTCTCTCACTAAGGATATATCCCGAGTCTTAACGAAATTTTTTTTAAAAAATAGACAAACTGGTAGAGCCATTCTCGAGTTTTTGCGCTTAACAACACATTTGGCGATTCATTTTTATTTACATAGATTACAGTATATAATAATAGGACGAATATATTAGAAAATGATGTAAATGATAAAAGTGTCTAAATTTCATGTAATTAGATAATCAAGTAAGAAATGAGAGTTGCTTAGGGTTGTAAGGTTAAAAAAGTTTAAAATTAATTAAAATATTAATTAACTGTTTTTTTAATTTTTACATTTAATTTAAAAACAATTAATTAGAAACTAAACAATAGAAGTATATCAGTGATTAGAAATAGACTCAGTTCAAATTTCCTTTTATAAATGTTTAGAATGTAAAAATGTTTTGGTGGGAAAATCATTAAACCAGTGTTTCACAAAATAGCAATCGTCAATTCCTGTGAACCAGTCAGTTACTAAAAGAGGTTAGTGTAAAATAAAGGAGAAATTTAGTCAACTCGCATGACTTCATAGTCACGTGTTACATTAGACACGCCTAATTCTAGCTACTGTTCTATTGCATCTTCTTTCCATCTTGGAAATTGCTAGTAGATTCCAAAATTAAAATGAGCCTAATATATTTGATGTACATAGGCGATAAAATTTACACATAATAGGGAAAAAAATCACTTATTATGTGTTTATTTGAATTTGTTATGGATTAACTGATTACATTGCATCTTTCTACATTGATAGAATTTAATAAAGAAGAGAAATAACAATAAACGTTTTAAATAAAAATGCGCGAATCATAAATAATTGATTTTTTAGTTAGAATATTTGCTTAACAGCAATTAATTTTTAACATTTAAAACAAAATTATTGCAATAAATAAATAAATAAAAGTACAATAAAAAAACAGAATTTTTAATCCTAATGACGTTTAATTGCATTTCTATGTTTTCTGGCATTTTTTATTCAAATACTGTGAAAACACATTGAAATTACTAATTTTTTATATTTCATTCCGTTCATTCATTGATAATATCAAGGTTTCGCCTTTGCTTTACAGGTCTTTCTTCGAAATACAATTTATAATTTACTAGATTTTTATTGCAGTTCTGAAGCAAACAATAATGTTATTTTATTGTCATTGAATTGTTATTTCCCACATGTAATGCTCGTAAATTTTATATTTGTGCGTTTTATCGGTGACGCAGAAGAATGCGTCCTGTAGATTGTTACAGGTATACTAGCCTCTTTTAGTAACTGACCGGGTTCACAGGAATTAACGATTGCTGCTTTGTGAAACGTTAGTTTAATGATTTCCCCACCAAAATATTTTTACATTCTAAACATTTACGTTAGGAAATTTGTGCTTGTCGCTCTGGGGTCTATTTCTAGATCATTGGGATACTTCTATTTTTTTAGTTTCCAATTAATTTTTTTTAATTAAATGTAAAATTTTTTTTAAAAAAACATTTAATTATGTTTTTAATTAAATGTTTAATGTTAAAATTACATGTTTTTTAAATCAAAAATGCATGTCAAACTTTCATACTTTTCCGGAATTTTAGTTTTACATCATCTTGCCACTTCTGAAATCGTTATTGCAAAAAAAAGTGTTATATGCCAGCTTAAAATGTAAATACACTTTTTGAAAGACTTAGGTTTAAATATTATAGCATATACAACATAAACATTCATTTTTGTTATTAGTATATATTTTGAACATTGAAAGGCGAACAACTGAATATATAACAAGTAAACACAAAATAAATTCTTCACTTGCTTGAATACACATTATAATTAAATCAACGAAAGTCATTGAATCATAATTATAGGAAAAAAAAGCACCCAGAAATAAAATTTGAATTATTGTAACGCTATCTTTTTATTTTAAAGTAATGTAAAACTTATTTTTGTGCATCTACAGGTTTTGAAATTTTCGAATAAATATGTTAAAATGTTTATTTTTTTTTCAACTAAAAATTAAAAAAAAAAACTTTCCTAGCGATCAGCAACTAAGAATTAACTATGCACCACATTTTATAATTTTGGATTGTACGCTCTGTCCTGTAGCGTATTTGAGCTATTTTTGTGTCATACGCAGCTCAATTTGTACATAAAATGCCAATTCAGAAACATCGACCAAAAAAAAAGTACCTACCGAATTTTACTTTTAATAAACGTAATAAAATAAATCAACACTAAAAATAAAAAAAATCGGAGAATTAAAATATATAATGCCCAAACATTGAAATATAATTTATGACAACGGCTATCTTCCGCTCTGGCCCAAAAAAACTGTTTGCTATGAATTTTGACAACAAAGAGCAAGTTATGATCTTTTCTCTTTGGATGTAGGTTAATTGAGAAGGCAGTTCTGAAATTTTTTTCTTTCGCATTTGCATTCAGCATAAACAAAACACGTTGGCACTTATTAGTTACTAGCTCTTACCCGCGATTTCGTACGCTTGGAAATTTCGATGTGTATATGCAAAAACTGACAGTCTAAAATGTTATCAAAACCGTATGCATGCATAATTTTTCAACGTCAAAAATTAAAACAAACTATTCAAAAAACTTGGGCAGATGTTTTCAGATTTTTTTTTTTTTTTCAATTTTCTGTTCTGATGATATTCGTCAGCAGACGATTTAAAACAGAAATAGTAAAAGAATACCAGAATTAGAAAAATAAAAACAAATGATTCAAAAACTCAGGCAGATGTTTTTAGATTTTTATTTTTTGGCAGAAAGTTTAGTTTTTCATTAATAAAAAATTAACCAATCAATTAACCGGAATAAAAATTAGCCTATGCTCTTCTGTTGACTATAATCTATCTCTGTGCTAAATTTCATCCAATTTCCTTCAGCCGTTCTGGCGTGATTGACAGACATCATCCATTCATCTAAACTTTCTCATTTATAATAGTAGTATAGATTATAGTGTACATGCAAATACCCATATATAAGATTTTAGGGAATAAATTATTTGAAAAGTTGTTTTTTTTCTTATTCCTGAAAAATTTAGAAGCAAAATTATGCATATGCTTTTCTTCTTCTTCTTCTTTTTTTTTAGTAAACACGAACATGTCTTGCATGACTCTCTTTCCACATTTCACTCGTTCTGTGTGGATTTCTTCACAAAATAAAAATTGATTTCATAATTTTGAAAATAACTTTCAAAGTGAAAATATATTTTTATTCCATGCATAATTTATTAAAAGTAGTCATGATGTAGTAATGATGTCATGAGGTTGCCTGCAGATGATAGACATAAATTAAGCAAGGCAATTAAAACAACATGACTTTAATGTCAAACAATTTTGAGGAATCATTGACATGAAGTTAAATATAAATTATTTATCTGAAATTAAAAATAATTCCAACTGGTCATCTGAGATCACTAATTCGACATAAATCCAGATTATTTATTTAAGCATACACTCTACATTATTATTCTTTGGATTTAGAATTTATGTGCACATTATCTATCAGCATCCGAGGAAAAGCACATTAATTATCGCTTACAGAGTTCACATTAAAGCAAATCTTAGACATCGGTTCTATTCCGGATCCTTTTCTATTTAAAACTGCTTAATATTCAGCTCAGTTCTCAGGGCAAAGACTAATGTCACTAACAGAGCTACATTAAAACAAAACAACCGCTCGATTAAGAGAATAATGGTTCAAAAAGTGTACCTGAAACCGGTTTCCTCAACAGAACTAAAAGATTTATTTTTATTTTATTCACTATCTTAATGCAACCGTTTAAGAAAACATTTTAGTGTATATGTGTGAGCACTATATCAAATGCAATATTTTTACTAACAAAAAAAGTGTGTGTGTGTGCGTGTGTGTGTGTGTGTATGTGTATTTTGACAAACAAATAATGGATTAAATAAAAATTCTAGTTACATTTAAAAGATTAATTTCAATTCCCAACATTAAAACCTCTAGACTAGAAAAAGAAAAAAAGATTAAGAAAATGTAAATAAAAACTACCAATGACCTTTCGTAATATCTTGTCAAAATTTCTAACTCATAATATTAAATAATATCAAATATTGAATAATTATTTAATACTCTGAAGAAATTTAGAATGTTTTTTTTGATAACGAATATGAAGTAAATTTGAGTTATAAATTCAAGTGATTTTTAAAAAGTAAATATAATGACAGATATAAATTTAATATATATAAAAAGAATAAGCTGTTATCATTATGAAACAGCATAAAAATAATTTATTCTTAATTTTTTTTAACAACTCCAACACGTACTGCTATATGATAATTTTCAAGATAATAACCAAAAATTCAATACATTTGAGGAAAAATTGTAAAAAAAAAAAAAAAAAAAATTAACACAATATTTACAATAAACTTAGAATTGTTCAATAAATTATTTTAATAATTACATTAAACTAATTTATTTTAAAATCTCGAAAATAAAAAGTTATGAAAGTCTAAAAATATATACAATTTTTCATTAAAAACAGCCAGTAACAAATATACTATAGGAAAGATATTAAGAAAAAATAGATTTAACATATGAATTCAAAAATTACAGCACAGGATTTCATACGGTTGTAATCAGGGCCCGATTTAGCCTAGTTGGGGCCCCGGGCAAAAACTTCTTTGGGGCCCTCTCTACTTCACTACTGTATTAATGAAACAGCTTCATTGAAAAATGAAGCATAAAATGATATTTATATTTGATTTGGGGCCCTCAATTATATGGAGGCCCGGGGCAAATGCTTCGTATGCCCTTACCTTAGTCAGGCCCTGGTTGTAATAAGAATAACTTTAGGTAGGCGACCATTTGAACGGGATAGGGAAGAAATATTTTGGGGAAAAGGCAAAAAACTCTATACTTAAATCATAAAGGTTGTTGTAAAATACATTTAAAAATTTTTATTTACGAGTACTCAACCTTTCAAACCTATACTGGTTTCATATTTTGGTAACCAATGAAATGTTCTCTATTTTATGAAGCTAAAATTGAAAAATACATTTAAAAGTAGAAGAATTGATTATTGGCAGTTGAGTGGGAGGGGGCATGAAAAATAACAACTTAAGTGTTGCTCTAATGTAATTTTGTACACTGGTCAGAAAAAAAGAGATGTTACATTACTGGTAAAAATATTTATTATTATTTTTCAATTAAATATGTATCTCTATTTGTTTCGAAGAGGACAACTGGTTTTGATTCCTAATATTTACTTTTAAAACAATCCCACAACATTTGTGATCAAAACATCCGTTAATATTTTCCACTCATGGCAAAATGAAATATTCATGTTGGAAGAATTGCGAGACGTCATAACGGTACGCATTTCTGGCTATGTCAGTGGGCATACTCAATTAGCTGAGTTCATAAAACCATTTCAACAGGAAGATGTTCAGTTTCTGTTGGTGATTTAATCTTGACGGATGTGATGCGCTTCCTGTTCGCTATGCGGTTTCGTGACGGTAACTGCGGAATTAACGGCATTAATTTGACGCCGGCGGACACAAAACACCTTTTATGGAAAGAAGTGCGTGCCGGTGCACAGACGGAATGTGTATATCAGCAGATTTTCAGCCTGTTGTTTCGAATTCTGGACGGAAACAGGCGATTATTTTAAACTCTGTTTTGGATCATTGCACTTCTAGAATTCGAATTCTTGAGTAAAAAATACAAGAATCGGAGAGAATTGAATATTTTTTTTTATCACAAATAAGAAAAGTTTTAGTTTTTATTTGTGTGTGTTAAGTTAGAAATGGTACACAAAGTCACATTCTAGAATTAAAACAATCAGAATAAAGAAAAAACTTTTAAACGATCATACTACGACAAAAGTACACACACACACACACACACACACACACACACACACACACACACACACACACAC
>JAOUZG010017606.1:6132089-6153318 GCA_026289955.1 Argiope argentata | reverse complement strand
ATATATATATATATATAAAATTGAAAAGATTATATTAGTGGGTCAAAATGTATGATTCTGATTGTTTTAAAAACGTTTATGATGTTGGTGATAAATATATTCATAATTATTTTATTCATAAATATTCATGATTATTTTAAATGTAATGATTTGTCTGTTGATATATTGATGTTAATTTTATAAGAATAAAAAAAATTAGATTTTTAAATTTAAATATTATAAATTTAATTCTTGATCGTCTATTTGTAATATAAACAATCTTTACCTTTTTTTTATATAATAATAGAATTAAATTAAAACTCAATATAAAAAATATAAATAAACAGTTGAAATTTCGATTGCAAAACTAGTACAAATATTAATAAATTGTATAACCTTGATGAAGTATTTATACATTATATTTACATGCTTCCATTCTTTTTTAATTCTGATATTTCATGAAATGTACAATTATTTTTTTATTAAAATTCATTAAAAAACTCAAAAATTAAAATACAATATTTACTTCTATAACAAATGCTAGATCTTATTAATATACTATTTTATAAAGTTATAAATTGAGACGCTCACACTCTTAAGGAACATTTTAATATTCAAAAGAAAGAAAAAAAAAAGAAAAGGCACCCGAAAGAAGAACACAAAAATAATTTTTTTTTTTTTTTTTTTTTTTTTTGCTATGGAATCTTTTACATCAAAGTAGAGCACGAAGATAAAAAAATTTCTGACTTAACTGAAACACTAACTTGTTAATTACAATTTCCAGTTTAAAAAGAAAACTTTTTACAATAAAATAGAATCAGACCAAGAAAAAAAAAAGGAATGAATCATGCGAAATAAGTCTTAAAGTACCTTCATAAGTTACTTTAATTGAAAAACCACCATGAGCGTTGAATGAAACAGCTGGGTTAAAGGATAAAAAGACTGATTAGAGCAAAACTGGTTCTGTCAAATAAAACTCTTTGAAAAAGTTAGTTAAGATGCACAAAAACATAGTTTCTTCTAGAGGTATTCCAAATTGAGGACATGTATTTAATTTAGATCTTTAAATATTGCTACTTTGTATCAATAGATGACTGAGTGGTGTCTCTTTACATAGTATCCGAGTTGGAGCCTTACATGTATTCGTATAAAGTATTGAAAACCTTACGCCTCACAGATGTTTTATAGAATTCTTAGAATTGTCTATAATATCCATATTATTTTCGATCAAAACACAAAATTTCGCCCTCTTTTGAAGCCTTTTGCCAAATTAATTCTTCAGTTCTTATAAAAATATCCAATGCCAATTGTATATCTCTGTGATCATTATTGGGCTTAAGAAATTAAAATGTTAATAAATATTGTAGAATTTGAAAAAAAAATCAATAATAAAATGTGGTTAAATCTTCGTGTAAGATTAAAAAAATGAAAGCAAATTTATCCACTTCATTATTACTACTTCATGCAAAGTAGTAAGTCTTAATATAAGTATTCTTGTCTTTTTTGAAACACAAATAACCTTTTTATAAGCTGATAAACTTAAGTGATTTGTTTAAAGAAAAATGGGAGTGTTAATAAGTCGAGATGTTTAGCATCTTAAAAACAGATCTTTCAGGAACTTGTTTACCTTTGGCTGAGGGGTAAAATATAAGCATCGATCAGAACTATAAAACGATTTTTCTTACACGATTATCAACAATGCAGTGAAACTCATATTTAATGAAATTTTTTTAAACGTTATTTGGAAGTTAGAAATATTATCTTAAGGGAGATTAAATATTATCTTATCCTCCCACCTCTATACAAAGAACAAGAAGTTATGTTTATTTGTTAGATTTTTTTCTTTGTTAGTCTAACATATATTCATTATTGACAACAAATATTTTTTTTATTGTCAGCAACAATATTATTTTAAAAAGATGAAGAATTTGAATATTTCAAAACAAATAAATATTAATCCATATAAAATTCATCCTATTACCTTATTTTAGTACATGCCTATGATTTGTATAAGCGAAATTTCATTTCTTATTACTAATAAACAAGACCTAAATGCACGACGATATAAAATCTAATTGAGCAAGCAATAATAAATATTAGTTTTAAAGTTGTTAAATCTAAAATTAGGAACAAAGTTTATATATAAGCTACCATCAATTCCGATTCAATTAAAAAAATTATTGCTTAGCCAATGTGGCATCATTTCAGAATTATCACAAAATGTGTAATATAATGTTATGGGCTTCTTAGTATATCATATCAAAGAACACGTTTTACTCTAAATTTGGGTGCATCGTGCAAATTCTTTTCGCTGTCGTCACTATTAACCTCAAGAATGTTTTTCCACCTACGCAATAATTCATGCTCAACCACAACCAATAAAAATGATTACAAACAAAAATTATTTATTTTCCTTGCCACATTTAGTTCAGAGAAATGTAACAGCCGATGACTGATTTTCCCCCCTCTGTTTACAAAGAATTGCAATAATTCTATTCTTTTGATAACCAAATATCACTAAGTGATAAGAATTTCTGAATTCGACATTCTCTAGTCACTTTACTCCCAGCATGCGAAGTATTGGGAAAAAGGTGAGGAATAAAATTGTGAGTAAACAAAAGAATTTTTCCTCTATAGCCTAAAAAAGAAACTATGAATAATAGCAAAAAGAAAAAATTGTAGGCTGAATCAATGATTCGATTACTTTCTTTTTAAACTGGATCATTTACTACGATTAAACACACTTTCTCAAAAAGCTATTAACAAAGTTTTTATCTATTTAATTCTTTCACAGATAACTTCTGTTAGCCCTCCCCTACTTTCATTCCCGATCTCATAATTTATTGCAAAAATGATTTGTATCAGTATACCTGACTTAATCTTAAAACTTTTAAACGATCTTTCCGAGCATAGTGCACTTAGACAATACATTTTATATAAAAGTTAAGATAAAAGATATCACGTTAAGTGACGATGATGTCAGGTAAATTGATTCCTTTAAATAAAAAATAATAATAATGATATTTTCAAATATGAGGAATGCATATTTTCTTCTTTTTTCTTGTAATCGTATCTAAGCAAAAATGTTATCATTATTTTTCTCATTGTTGCAGATCTGGAAAAACTATCAATTAAAACGCATCAAATTTGGGACGATGGAAACAGGAAGAATCAAGCAGGAAACAAAGTTACAGTTTTTGTTTTAGAGGCTTAATTACAACATTTTCAAATCGTGACTGTAATTAAAGCTCTAGCCCTTTTGTTGATCCGTCACTTTAATCGTCCCGCAAAAGAAAAGGAACTTCAAGGTCAACGTTTAAAATAATCTGACACTCGAATCAACTGAGACAGTTTATTAAATGGTGGATAAGATTATATGAGATGATGTATCAGCATGTAATAAATGTCTCGAATTTTATTTCCAAACAATGAGTCATATTTTTAAAAAATAGATTAAATAGATTTAATTTTTAAAAGTTAGTAAAATAATTTGTTATAAGCGAATAGTATTTTCCGAACTCTGCTATTCAATGCGTACATTTACTTTTTTAAACGTTAAAACTTTGAAATCCGATTTAATATTTATTCAAGAAAAAGGCATATTTCTTCACAGTTTACATTTATTAGAAGTACAAACATTAACGAATGCAAATAGAATAATCGAAGAACAATAATGAAGCTAATAGTAATTAACGGTTGCAATATACTTTTACACTTTTTTAAAGAACAAATTTTCTTAAGCATATTTGGTATTTATTTTTGTTAAATGGCGTTTCTCGAAGAATTTACTTAGATAACTAACATTGTTTTACTAAACGTGTTTCATATTTTACCTCGTTCATAACATATTCTTTAAAAGAAGAAAAAAAAATCTTTTAAAAAACATTAAAATCGAAGAGATTCAGCTATTTACAAGAGTTTCTAGGATTCAAATTGTTTGTCCGAAATAATACGAACAATTCTACCAATTGATTTCAATTTAAATATTCTGCCAATTTTTGCGATGTAAAGCAATTAGTAAAAAGCTTATGTTCATCATATACTTCTGTATCACGGATACAATTAATAAAATCCAACAGTTTTATTTATTTTCTTCTAATTTACCAATAGAAAAAAATTACTTACCAATTGAAAAAAATATGTCTTCTATTTGAATTTAATTACTTGGAATTTAATTACTTCTTATAATTATTATTAGTAAATAGTTCTTATAAAAATAGATTAACCAGATACAGCTAATTTTTTAAATATAGCTTCAGAAAAAAAATCTTTTTTTTTTCAAATTATGTATAGAACATTGCTTAATCTAAAATAATCTTGAATCTAAATGAAGAAAAATTTCTAGAAATAATAATAATAAAGATAAAAATAATGCAAATCTTCAGTTTTGCAATGCAAATCTTCAGCAAATCTTCAATTTCTAAAATACATTATTTCACTGTAGTCTTATTTATTTATTATTAATAATTGGATTTATTTTCACTGTCTCCATTATTTCTCCTATTAAATTTCCGAAAAATCTGCTCAAATTATATTACATAATCCAAAGAGTATTATAAAGAAATACAAAAAAGTACTCATCAAATTATTTACATGAATCATACATTCTTAACTCGTCACACAATATAATTTCAAAAACTATTCATACAGCTACGATACAATTTATTTTTGATAGGTCAAAAGACAGTTACCTAAATATAATAGCTAACCTACATCGACTTTAAATATTTATAGAAAAATTTACTACATATACAATTTTTAGAATTTTTAAGTCATGGAGCTTTTTCTTACAATATTTTTAATGAAAACAAGTATCTTGGATAATGTTTAAAAGTGTTATTGTTTTTATTCTCCAATTATTGCTTTTTTAAAATAAAAAATGAACAAAAAATACTTCTTGCGTTTTATTTCTTGGATAAATGATAGAAAAATTGTTTCAAAAATCATGTTTTATTTCATGTACAATTATCAGATAAGAAATAGCTTACTATCAATTATCGCCAGGATTTATAAGTAAAATAAATGCCATCAACGATAAAAGTACACTTATATACTTTATTTTTCGTCTAAAAACTTTTAATTCATCAATGGGAAATAAAATATGGCATTTTAATATTTTTAAACAGAGCAAAAAGAACAAACAGTAGTGACTGTAAAACATCAGATTATTTTATTTACTTGTTTAATTTAATTAAGTATTTCAATCAGCATGCTCGATGCCATGTATACATTGTCAATTGATTTAATAACATTTTAATTATATATTCTATTGCTAACAACAGGCATTAGAAGCACAACATTTTAGAAGACAAAATGCGGTTTATTGTTTACAAGTAACACATAGCTTTCAAAGTGTTAAATTTCACAGTATAGTTGCTATCTTAATGTATTTTATGTCATTGAACATTTCATAACAATTATTTTTTCCCCTTTGTTAAACATGAAGCGTCAGAAACATTATTTCTAACTTTAAATACAGCAATTGAATCGGGTAAAAATAGCAATCAAATCGTATCTAAAATAAGTAAATGTAATCTAAAAAACAAATATTAAAGATTGATATTAAAAGCTAGCTGTTGCAGTTTCCATCTTTTAAAGAGAACGATAAATTCCTTAGAAATGCCGTGAGAAAACAAACTCATACTCACTATTTATGTTAGTTCGGTGAGCAGACAGACTTCCCTTCGGAGTAGCCGTACAAACGATCATTTAAAGCAGGTGGCCGTTATGTGTCTCATTTTTCGACCACCACAATGTGCAAGCGAAGGTCTCGCGCGATGACGTCACTGACAGTTTAATCAGTGATGTCACTTCCACCAATCCTGGGCCACCTCTCGATTCTGGGAAATCAAAAAGTTCCGCCTTGGAAGATTTTTTGTTTCCCGCGCTTGCCTGGCTGGGAAAGTGAGTGAATCGGTCTGTTCGTTTTTTGTTAGTGGAGTGGGAGTTCAAACGTTTTTTCAGAAATATTTTTGATTTTATTTGTTTTAGTTCTGCTTGGATGGGAGTTTTAAAGAATTTTTGGCAATTAATCTTTCAAAAAGTTTAAGCGAGGATTTATTTTTTACAATTAAGATTGATGTAGATACGGATAGCTGCTTATTTATTCTTTTTTTTTGGTGGGGGGTGAGGTGGAATTTCTTCTTATAATTCACGTTAATTATATTAGCCAAACGTTAAGAGTCAAATTGAAGCAAAAATCTATTCGTTTGTTGCCAGTTTCTAACTTTAAAAAAGTTGTTTTGTGTTATTCTAACTTAAGTTTCTAAAGAAATTATGTATATATATATATATATATATATATATATATATATATATATATATATTAAAGGCGATTGGATTATTAACTATTGGTTATATTTCGGAAAATAGGCCCATTTCTAACAATATCTTTGCACCTAGTATCATGAACTTCCAGCATTAAGATATTAACTGAACAGAGCTTCTCAGGCTTAACTAAATCAACAAAATTACAGCTGGGCAATCAAGTATAATTACAACGAAGAATGACACTACGCTTTGGCGAAAATAGCAGTTTAGACTTTCCAGAATGTATCGTTTTTATTTTTATTTTCCCCCTTTATCAATGTTTTTTAAACGTATTAAAACCTTTTTCTTATTTTAAAACGAACAACAAACTAGATTTTATTGTTCAAAAACCAATTCAATAATAATTCTTAATTTTTACATTGCATAGAATATGGACATTTGATAGACCTTTTAGAAATGTTTTTTCTATGTGATAAATATAATGATACGTTTATATGTAGAATAAAAATGAACCAGAATAGATGAATCAATCTGGTTTTAAAAATTAAAGCAATAACTAAGACTTTTTTTATATCATCAGTCCTTTTTTTGGTAATTTTTGAAGGATAATCAATTTATTACTTTAGAAATTTTTTAATTGTCTTGCTTTTAATTATTATTTTTTAATTTTTGGTAGTATTTTTATGTTTCAATTAACGTCTTGCCATTTAGTATCCCAGAATGAAGTTTCAGAAAATCCCCCTTTTTTTATTATGTAGAATATAAATGGTGCACTCTTTAAGAAATATATTAATTTTGGCGAAAACTTTAATTTTATATTAAAAACATTCGCATTCTATATTGGTTCTACTTCATAGAGGAACACTTACATTACTACAGACTTCCGAAAAGCAATAAATGATCCTTTAGTTCTTTAAAGCTGAAGAATAATTGTGCAGCTATCTAAGGCATTCATTTTGAAAGAAAATGAATTTCAACCTACATTGATTAATAATAGATTTAGTGTTTTTAATTGGAATAAAACTCTTTTGCTCAGTTAGGGATTTAAAGACCTTGTTAATTCTTTAAAAGAAAACAAAATAAATAAAGATTAAAATGAAATCTACTATGTATATTTCAATGTATTATGTCGGAACATCATTTCTTGAACGGCCAAGCACCACGTGCTCGTGCAAGTTAAATTGTATTTTTATTCATTTTAATGATTTCATTGAAGGAGTCACTTTAGTATTGCAAACGATCATAATAAAACTTTGTCTCACATTGATTGTTTAAAAAAAATATCACATTTCCTATTGATTTCATTTCATATAATCACGTGCTCAAAAGGACATTTTTCTAGGTTTCATTTGCAGTAGTCATTAACTTGTTTTTTTTTAATCGGAGCTTTTGTAAATGGGGTGGCAAAACGTTATTAAAAGTTGATTTTTTTGAGTTATTTGTGCAGATAATAAAATTTCATTTTTTGAGCTACAGATTTTTGTTGAAGCCGCAAACCTCATCCCCAAAACAACATCATGTTCTGACATGATAATGAAGCTCGATTATTTCGGAATTTCACAACAAATGCAATTTTTGTTGAATAAGCGATTTGTTAAGAATATATAATATTTTCTACCAAAATAATACTTTAGATAGTTGCTTATTTTTTGTACCTGTACTAATACAACTTATAATGTAATTTTTTTATTTTTACTAGCAGCCTTTATATAACAGCTAATTTTCTCAGTATACAGATTTTTTTCGGCTATCAGATTATTAATATAGAATGCCATTATTTAAAACTTTATTTGCTTTTCTGCTTATATTGAAAACAATAAACTACTGTTATTTCAAAGAAACTGCATAGATATGTAAAGAAAGCATTAAAAAATTTTATTTTTAAGATTGGCAAAAATAAGTAGTTTGTAGTAGTAGTTTGAAGAATAAATGAAATCAAAATTTGAACTTCAGATAGTACGTTGATCATTGTTTTGTTTCAGATTGTATGTTCTATTTTTTCTAAAATTATTAAAGTTATTTTTTTTTACAGAACTGAAGTTTTTATTTAAAAGTTATGGTTTGTTTTAGCGTTACAAATTAACAAAAAAAAATTGTAATTATTTTCAGAAGATAAAGATAGACATTGAAAAGCATTATAAACTTTACTATGAGCTTCCTCTTGTTTTAATAGGAAGTCCAGAGTACACGCCAATCTTAATCAAGTTTGGATCAATACAATATTTTTACATGAAAGATATACAAACAAATTTTTATATATAAATAATAAGGTATAAAATTTACAAAATTTTTTTATTAGTCATTCCTTTTTCATCCGAATTAAGAGGAATTTATATTTATACTTATTCAAAGGAAATTCCAAATTTGTTTGAAAAACCACGAAATCTTTGAAATGTTAAGGACTGCATTTTGAAACTATTTACAAAAGATGAAAGAAAAAAAAATATTCCGAAGTATTTTTTCAAGTATTTCTAGAATTTCAACTCATATGTATGGTTACATTAAAATGTTGAACTAATTGTTAATAACTAATTGTAATTATTTGTATTGTGAAAATAGCTTTAAATTTTATAAAACTTTCTGACTTGCACGAGCACGTGGTGCTTGGCCGTTCAAGAAATTATGTTCTGACATGATACATTGAAATATGCATAGCAGATTTCATTTTAATCTTTATTTTTAAAGATTTCTAGAAACTTTGATTTTAATTTTACATATTCAGATCTGATGCTTTCACTGTAAAAATAAATAACCAGATGTAACATCATAAAGCTTTATTTTCTCTTACAAATCACAACCGGCGTTTTGTTATCCACACAATTTTTATTTCAACATGTTATATTTCCATTGAACAAATGAAGATATTACTATCGTCTGTAATTTTATTTTACTCATAAACTGCAATACAGTTTTTTTTACATTGCTTGTGCTTCATTGCAGTGCTTTTAAATAATTGCTGTAACAACATACGAAAGCAACGTTTAATTACACATACATAGTTGTATAAATGTTCTATTTCTATAGTTTGACAACAAAACCAGGTATACATTACATAGTTTCAACATTAAAGATATATTTGAATGGTTATATACATATATTTATCAAAAGCCTGGAATAATGTTAACATACAATCACATTCGCATTAAGTGACGAATACTAATCTAACAATAAAAATTACATATATTAAGTACAAATGCTTCATCCATAAAAAATAAGAAATACACAAAAACGACAAGAAAACCACTGATTAGGCTTGACTAGACATTTAAACATGTATGTGAGAAAGTATTACATAAATGCCATGATATTAAATGCAAAATTAATACAATAAAATTTTTAATAGTATCATTGTGCCATTCCGTTTATATCGTTATTATTTTGTGGAACACTCTCCTGTAAGTTAACACGATCTAAAATAATAATGGTGTAATAAAAATAGAGACGTAAGAAAAAAAGGGAAAATAACTTGATCATGGGAGTTAAAATAAGAAAATATGCATTCTATATATTGAAAAATTGATAATTTCCTTTTGTATTTAATTACCAATAAAATTAATTCATGCTAATTAGTTGGGGGTGGAAATTGATTGAAGAGGACACAACTGATATAAAAAGATAGATGCAAGTACCAGACAGTCTAGAATTTGAATGAATTTGTTTATTTAGTATGTAAGATCAGCTAGAATAATTGGCAATGAATTTTGCAGAACAATATTTTTTGGATTTAAAATGTTCTTATGAGAAGAAAACTAAGCTTATAATTTATGTGAGTACATAATCATTTTCTGAAAGGCCCATTAAGCAATGCCTCTTATTCCAAATAACTTTTAAGTTACTAGTTTCAGCAGCAGTAACGTTATAATTATTCTGGCCTGATCCCAGTTACACCCAATGGGGTAATCATGGCAGATAATTCATTTGAAACTATTTCTTATTGCCTCAGAATTTATTTTAACGACTGTTCCCAACTACCCCACCCCAAGTAATTGGGAACTTTCTTTTAATTTTTTCTTCTTATTATTTTTTTATTAAAAATATATTTCGTGAAATATAGTCTATAAATTATCAAAATAATTTATTAATTAAATTTATAATAAATCATTTATAATCATTCTTCAGTTTTGTTGGAAAAAGAAAATAAAGACAGAAAATACTGAATATTTTAAGGCATGAATTGAGGTTGGAAATATATAAACTTATCTTAAATGAATTGAAAATAAATTAAATCCTTATCTTTGAAACTTATCTAAAAATGAATAGACTCAATTTAGAAGTAAAAAATAGAGTAGGCATTTAAAATAGAACACTCAAACTCCAACTAATTTTTCTTTGACATTTACACTGCCTGAATAAATCTATTTAGTTCTGAAATCTGGAAGTATGACTTTTTTGCGGCTATCGTAAAATATCACCATTAAAAAAATTATTTTTTAATCATTTATTAAAAATATTGTTTATTCAAGCCTGTCCATTTAGTTAGCTACTCCAAGTTTATCAATCCCTCTGATGACTAAATAATGGTCATCCATACTTGTATTTTTTGTTACGTAATCCATTGAAATATACATATTTATTGTAAAATTAGTCATAGATCAGGAGATATTACTATCCTTTATATCAGCTTCTTATTGAAAATGATCTAAATGTCATCAACAAATGCTTTTTGCACGATCATCTTTTCTTCTTTGATATGTTTCCTTATTCTGTAGACAATATCAATCAGTGTATAATCATTATCACTAAGCCGCTTCCATTTTCATAAATGCTATGTATGCAGATCCCTTGGGAGATTGTTTTAAGGTATCAGTTATTTATTTGTTATAAAATAATATACATTATCTTGGAGAAAGACATTGCCATGTTCCTAAACTTAATATCATTTTCTTCATACATTAAAGTAATAATTCAAACAGCAATAACTCAAATATAGTAAACAATTCAAAATAAAAATTCTTCCAATATAAAATATTGCAATATAAAAATTCTTCATATAAAAATAATTCAAAATGCATGAAAAATATAGATTTTCATTACATTAAACCACTATTCCCAACTATCCCTCAATGAAAATAATCGGAAAAAATCGAGAACCATATTCTATTTCTCTGTGAGAAAATCTGAAAATCAAGTCTTGCTCACAGTTATTTTTTAGAGATCCATTAAATATAAAGTTAAGCAACTTACACTTCAAATATCCAATGTAGGGAATGAATAATAATTCTCAGAAAAGCTTTGATTTCCATTTTTGAATGATATTGCAATGAACTAAACAAACTTAAAAAATTTCACTTAAAAAAGCAAGTAAGCTTTTATCATATCCCTCTAAAGAGCCTTAAAGAAGGCAAATTTTACTCAACTACTTAAGGAGTCGCCTATGAGTAATGCAGTCACTGTTCCCAGTTACAAGTTTTTCTTAATTGCACTGTAGCTAATTCTATATATTGTGTGAAAAATATTAATATTTAATTATTTTAAATATATAAAAATAATAATAAAATCGTATAAAAAACGAGCAATACAAAATATTTTTAAATTCAAAAATGCGTAATTCACTCCTTTTACATTCGTCTTTGCCAAATCTTATTAAATTAAGAACTGTTTGCATAATATTCGAACAGAAATCATTATTCATATAATTTTGCAATTGCATTATACGTATAAAATCAAACCCGTTTGTTTCCAATATGCAAATCTTCAAATTGTATCTTACTTCCTTTCTTTTTTTGTGCTGGGAAAAATTCCTACTATTTTGAACTCTCTGGTTTTTCATTGCAAAATCTTGAGTTCAGTTTCCTTTCTCAGAGTCTTCAATTCTCTATGTTTGTATCAGAATTATTTCCTAACACGAAAATTATTAAATATAAATGTAGAAACAAAGTTGGGGGTGAAAATTTGGAATAATACTTAACTAAAAGTGACTTAATGGACTCATTATTTACTCACTTGAATTTTACAAAAATGAAAAAATATATATAATTTTACATAATTTTAACAGCAAAAAGTCACTTACATTTTTTGATTCTTTCGGAAGTAGAATAAATTCCGTTATTGGTACAAAAAAATCTTTATTGTGAAGTATAATTTCTGAAATATAGAAAATTTTGAAACAATTCCGAAAAAGAAGCATCAATAATTGATTCTCTTGAGTTCAAAGTTTTTAACATTAAGCGAAAAAGAGTACAGATTTTTTTTTTTTATTTCTGGAAAGTACAATACAGATTAAAACATTCGTTGTTTGTGTATTTTAGATTTCAACAAATTATTCCTATTTTAGAAAAAGGAAAGGAAAAAATCTCGTTTTTTAGTTATAATTGAACAGTTTATCTTTAAAAAAAATTAGAAATCTAGTCCAAACAAATTTTTTTTAAATGCAGATCCATAGCAAAATTTCAGTGTATTATTAATTATCTTTAGGTGTAAATAATTGCCATTCATTGGTTTCAGTATAAAATAAATAGATATTATGAATTAAATGATACAGTTCTTAGATAAGTTTACATAAGTAATACTTTCTTCGTTATTTATACTTAGTAAAGTCTCAGGAGGAAGTTAAAAAAAATCTGGTTAGATTTATTATATTTCAAACGACACACTAGATGGCAGCACAATAATCTATAGAAATTGGGAATAAATAAAATTAAAAGTACGAAAATCTTTTACAAATAGGATTTTTTTAAAACCGTATTTTTCAAAGATTGGCTCTTTTATAAAAATTAGTTATAAATTCTTATTTGTCCGATTTTTTTTAATTCGTAAAATAATGAATAACATATCAATTTTGAGAAACAACTGCAAAATTACATTCCAAATTAGTCAGTACATCTCAGGAAATCATCGCAGTAAGATCTCTGAGTCAAACTGCATAAAATAAAAATAAATTATGGGATCAGTTATTTTTATGTAAAATTATTTGAATCGTTATTCTTGTGTGATAAGTTACCAATCTTGATTTATACTTAAAAGATTCCTTATCATTTAATCTTAAAAAAAAAAGGTTATTTAATCAATTCTGCTCCTTTAAAAAGTCTTATTGTTTATACTATTATATGTATTTAGAATATATTTTTTATTTCGGCAAACATTTTTATTTTTTTCAAATTTTATTTTTATAATCCATTTTACTCCACTTTTTGCATTTTTTTAAAATTTGATACTCTAAGTCAAAAGATGAAATTTTTTTAAAAAATATATTTAAAGGAGAGCTTAATCTTTTTCTTTTTATTCTTAACCTATTCATAAAATTGACAAAGTGGTCTACAATATTCCTTGATGTAGAAAAATTTTGACTGTAACACAAGTATCAAGCAAAGCACGATCATTATGAGAAAGCTGTATCATCTATCTTATGCCAAAAGGAGAAAAAAAACATTCCATAAATAGCAGTGAGCGCACTCCAATGATATTCAACAAATGAAAGTGCCTCAGACAGAATATCAAAATCTCCAAATGAATGGCTAATGATATCATTCTAATGCACAGCCAACATTTTATGTACACCTTGGTATGTTCTGACTTTGATATATAGAGTACGAAGCTACTAACTTTGATAACAAGTATAGCGTCTTGTTCAAGTACAATACAAGAAACAAGAATTCAAAATATGACACACATCAAATGGTTATATCATTACACTCATTATATAGTAAATACACGAAAGATCAGTTGTTATTTATGAAAACGAAACTGGAGTGGGGAAAAACGATTCTCACATCAAGCACTTTGATGGTGAAGACAAATTAAGTACACACAAACACTTAGAATCCAACTACGAATAATTTCGTTGTCTTCAGAGAAGGAGTAATCATAACACTTATGTCACCAGGAAAGAAAGTTGAAGCTTTTGAGCGTCCCGTATGGTCCAGGAAACAATGAAGTAGCGTTTTGTGCCTTTGAAGATTTCAGTGGCAGGTTTGAAGAGAGTGTGTATTACGACAGCTAACAAACCTAGTGCAGTCAGGCCGAGCCTAGTATCACACGGGGGTTGATAGGAATTCTCTCCTGACGCTGTTGAGTTTGTGATTCGGGGTTCAAACCACGCTGAACTCTCTGAAAAGTTGAAAAGAATTGAACACATGTTAATAGTCTGTGAGAAAACTATGAAACATTTATAGCTTTAGGGCTACCGAAGTTAAACCTGTTAAAAGGGTAATTAGCCTACACTCAACTCGTTCCGCACTGAAATATTTTGTCATAACTGGCTAGCAGGTTAATCCTTTGATAGAAAAATTAAGCGAAGTGCTAACATTTCCAAGTTAATAGGGATTTCGAAAACGAATATAAAAATTATTTCCAGGGAAATTAACAACATATAAGCCCATGAAACTTGCCCTCATTGCTCAAATAAAATGGAAAAAAAAAAATAAAATCACTAAGTAATCTTTCAGAATTTGAGCAATGAACAGTGTGGCAGATTCCATAACAATATACAACTGACCTGTAGTATGTTATAAAACAATCTCAGAGGGCCACGTTGGCCTGGTGGTAAGGTTTCTGGTTCGATACCCGATTCCACTAAAGAACTGTCGTGTAAGTGGGCCTGGTGAACATTAAAATCGTTCGCGACAAACTTTCTCCCGTTGGTGTAGTGTGGAGAGGGGTGTGTCAGCCTAGGTGCCGTCTTCGCCTTTTGACCGCGGTTCAAAATTATGAGGTCTGTCCCAAAGTAGCCTAAATAGTTGCTTTACAACGGTACGTTAATTCAACTAAACTAACTAAAGCAAGTTCAGAATTACATTGCCGTTATGAACAGGGCCCGACTTAGTATAGTTGTGGCTCTGAGCAAAAACTTCTTTGGGGCCCCCTTTGCTTTGCTTTGCTAGTTTAGTAATGAAGAACATTCGTTAAAAAAGGATACGTAAAATAAAATTTCTATTCGATTCGGGGGCTCCCACTTAAATGGGGGCCCGGGGCAACTACCCCGTATGTCCCTGCCCTAGTCAGGCCCTAGTTGTGAATGTAATCCTACATCATAAAGAACTGAACGCAGACAATATAAGATATACGACATTTTCGTAGCATTACTCGATATTCTGAATTCCGTACAATATCGTGACAATATATTTTAGATATTTTTTGCTAATAGGGAAATTAAGCAATTTTTCGCTTGGAACCTATTTGTTGTGTTAAAAGAATAAACTATTATTAAAGTCCTCATTTTCAAATTAAAAGTAATAAGGTTTCCACAGGATAACATGAATTTGAGATAACAGATTTCAATTATTCATTATTTATTATTATTATTTTTTAATTTGTCACAAAAATGAAATGTGGGAAAGGAAAACCATTAATGAAATATCTGAGAGTCATGAGGTTTCATACAAAATAAAATCAATATTATTGGTGTGTTTTTTTAGGTTTCATCGATTATTTTAAATACGTATGAGATTTTTTTCTCAATAAAATAGCAGAGTTTGCCCGATGTTCAGATTGGATTAATATTTCTACCCTTACAAACGAAGAGAAACTAATCAAATCTGAACTCTAAAATAATCTATTCCTTACCTCGATACAAGTTCCTGGTGTGGTTATCAAGTAGTATGTTATGTAAGCGGGAATGCATAGAAGGGAGGAGGCAGTCAGTGTCCATCCGACGCCTATGGCCCATCTGGGATAAGTGTAGTCTTGCAGGGAAAGATCTTTGTACTGTACCATGGCAAAAATGAAAATACACTGGAAAAGAAAAATAAATAAATTAGATAACGAAAATTCTTAAAATCAATTCAAATAAGTTGGAAAAGACTTGTTTGAAGTTTTATTAACCATTTCTTTCTAAAAATCAAATGTTCCACGGTGGCCTTGTGGTCAGGTCTAAGCTTGTGAGCCGTTAGGTTTCAAGTTCAAGTCCCGATTTCAGCGAGAGGTCGTCGTGTAAGGAGTGTATGTTGCACGTTAAATCTGTAAGCACCAAACAGTGTGAACAGCGGAGTGTCAGCTCAGGGGTCGTCCTCATCCTCTGACTGAGCTTCAAAATTAAGATACATCCCAAAATAGTCTTAATGTTGCTTTACAACGGGATGATAATATAATTTAACCTCAAATTCAGAAAACTGATCAAATGTTAAATAATACGATAAATATGGATAGGTGGTGAAGGGCGCGATACGAACCCACGACACTAGGGCCTATAGACGAGTGGCATGACCACAATACAAAAGTCGACTTCAGTATCGTAGATGTTATCTGGCTTATGAAGGCTAGCGCCTCAAATATCATATGTTAAAATATCGACTTTCAAACTTCTAGTATCTCAAAGCTAAATTTATAAATCAGTTTTATGCATTTACACTTCCTATGACTTTGTTAGGTTTTATTGTCCTATATTACATTTTAGTTTCTGTTTTTCAAAATATTGATAACGAAATTCTTGTTATGCTATTCAGATTAATTCTTTTTTATTAATAGATGATATCTTTCTAAGACAATAGCATTATAACTTTTAGCATATCTTTTCCTTCGCACAATGAAAGCTGAAAATGATTTTGTTGTAACTTACAATATCAAAATTTCAAATTCAGTTATCGTATGCTTAGAATTGAAATAACTGCGCAATTCATGAATAAATTATCACAGAAGGGCCGTGTTTGACAAAATACAAAACATGAAACAAATTTTTTTTCTCAAATTCAAAAAAGAAGAAGATATAAATATTAAATTTATGTTAGAGCTGTTAGTAGTAATAACCAGATTTACATTATTGTTTACTTACGAACTCCAACGGAATGTCTTTTGAACAAGTAATATAAAAAACATTTTTTTAAAAAAAATCAATTTCTACTTTGGATAGTAGGAAATTTTTTTATTTTAGTTACATTTTATTAAAGAATTACAATTTTTATTTACGTGTTCCGCTTTTCTACAGTAGAAAGGGGTGCAGTAGGGATGACTGAGCATAAAATCCGAAAAACGATAACCATTGACTCAGTATCCATAGTGGACCAACTCCCAACATGAAGAACTTTGTGACCAGGTTCGAGCTCGTAGCACAAGGGATGCGAATCCAACGCCCTACCCACCAGACTATCTTGGCCTAACAATTGCAGCTATTATAAAGTCGAGAAAGTTAGTTAATTAATTAATAAAAAATTAAGCAAATAATATTCGAAAAAACTGAATTAACAATCAAATAATATTCGAACAAAACTGAATTAACAATCAAATAATATTTAAAAAAAACTGAATTAACAATCAAATAATATTCGAAAAAAACTGAATTAACAATCAAATAATATTCGAAAAAACTGAATTAACAATTTGTAGTGGAATCAAATGTCCTCCACCACAAATTTTAAAAAAATTACTAGAACTTGATTAGATGAATAGGAAGTATTTTATTAACGATTGAAAATTTGAACAAGAAATAAATATATATG
This sequence comes from Argiope argentata, assembly GCA_026289955.1. Taxonomy (NCBI): domain Eukaryota; kingdom Metazoa; phylum Arthropoda; class Arachnida; order Araneae; family Araneidae; genus Argiope; species Argiope argentata. The sequence continues at coordinate 6,135,700 of JAOUZG010017606.1, read as the reverse complement.
GGGAGAGTGTGAGCTAATGGTAGGAATTGAAAATTTTCCTTAAAAATGAAATTAGTAAAATTGTTAATTATCTTGTTATTCGCGTTTATTATTTTTGATTCACAGTCTTCATTTTTCTCTTATGATTTCTCAAGATACAACATTGAAGGAGTTTCGACTTATAACTCCGAATTAAAAAATTTCATATTTGAAATTTCAATATTCCAAAAGGAAATTATTTAATCAAATACGGACATAATATCGCAAATTATGATTGAATTCGATTAAATTATTTGAAATCATTCAATCAAATTATTTAGTTGAATTCGGATTTAATGTGCTATATTTAATTTCAAAAATCTTAAAGCAACAAGAATACTGTTTCCGAACAAACTCACCAGAATGAAAATAGGACTAATGTACTTCCAGCAGACTCTCCAGAATATTCCTGGGCGATGTCCGAGCATTTCTTTCACTTGATCAGAAAATCTTTCTGCTCCTAAAACAGAAAAATAAAACAGATGTTATCAAGAATTAAATAAAAAAAATACTTAATATGATCTTTAATACTTCATATAATTGCTTTGTTTAAATTTAAGATTATATCATTATAATTTTTCTTGTTATTAATTCAAATAATGGTTTAATAATTGAAGAATAAAATCTTTTTCTTTAACTCAAAGAAAGAAAATTTCTAGCAAAGAAACTAGATAAAAAAATATTTTTTACCCATTAATTTTAATTTTTAAAAAATTGAGTTCAAAATTACACATTTTAATAATTTTTTTCACATTTCTTTTATTTTTATTATCGAAAAAAAATCGAGCAGTCTTAAGTAATGATGTTAAGTTTGATAATTAAAAGGGAACACGATAAAAGAAAAGCAAAGAAACTAGATAGAAAAATATTCTTTACCTTATAATTTTAATTTTAAAAAATTGAGTTTAAAATTAAAAATTTTAATAATTTTTCACATTGCTTATTTTTATTATCGAGCATTTCATTTAATTAGGAAAATTATTTTAAATCGTGTGATGTTAAGTAACATTGTTAAGTTTGATAATTAATTGTTATTAAAATCCAATTGATGAAATCATCAACATTAATGGCCGGTAATAACTGAACAAATATATTTTGTTAGTCTTAATAATTTTGAAACTGAATTTTAATTTATTTAAAGTATTTTTCTATTCAAACGTATGAATTCATAATTTACACTGCACTAATCCAAAAACTAACTAATTTTTTTTATTTAATAAAAATTATAATTTGTCAGCAATATATTTTTTAATCATGCAGAATTATTTGTGGATTAACGGTTAACCGTATCTGACGTCATTGTAGCACATACTTGTATCTTTTTTATCATGACGTCAAAGGTGGTTGGTTTTAAAATGAAATGGATTTTCCTTTCCGGCGTAGTCCGAGGAAATGGTAAGCAGTAATGAAGCAGAAAGCCCAATAGAGACGATGATATATTTTTACTTCCAGACCCAAATGTGGGCCTTACTTTTTTTCCCCTTTCTGATGTTCCTGTGTTAAATAAAAAAAGATTTATCTCTACTTCTGACTTGTCAATGCTTCCAAAGCGCAAATGTCATGCGCTTAAAACAAGCGTTGCTGTCAAGTTTGGGGTAACAGAATTAAATAAAGATTAAAATGAAATCTGCTATGCATATTTCAGTATATCATGACAGAACAAAGTTTATTGAACGGCCAAGCACCACGTGCTCGTGCAAGTTAAATTATATTTTTATTCATTTTAATGGTTTCATTGAATAAGTCACTTTAGTACTGCAAACGATCCGAAAAACTTTGTCTCGCATTGATTGTTTAAAAAAATATCGCGTTTCCCATTTATTTCATTTCACATAATCACGTGCTCAAAATTGCATTTTTCTAAGTTTTATTATCAATAGTTATTACTTATTTTTTTAAAAATCCGAGCTTTCGTAAATGAAATGGCAACGCTTTATTAAAAGCTGATTTCTTGAGATGCTCCTGCAGATAATATATATTTTTTTCACCTACAGATTTTTGTTGTCGCCGCTAACCTCATTCCCAAAACAACATCATGATCTAACATAATAACAAAAGTTGATTTCACAATTACTGTAAGTATAATCTCTCATATTTTCAGCAAAAGTTAAAATATTGAAGGGGGAAAATGTATAAAGTCTCTAACGCAACTCACCATAAATCCAACAAACGGCTGCAGCTTCAACGAACACAATGAAAAGGACAGACATGGCGGTACCGTAAGAATCTAGTAAGTGTACTATGTAATATCCTCCCTGAAATAAATGTTATAAAAAATAGGTGAGCCTCTTTTAATATGCAAATCTAGGAAACTATATTGAAATATAATCAAAAATTACAGTTTCACCGCTTATATAATAAGAATAAGAAGATTATGTTCCACCTTTAAAAGTAGTAATCATTACAAGCTTTAACTGTTTTTCTACTTGTTAGAAAATAATCTTAATTTTATAATTCTCTGTCTCATCGATGCTTTTACCGACTTTTGCTTTAATAAAGTCAATATCCAATTCGATTTATTTTTATTTTTTATTTTCTTACATAGAGTAAAAAAAAAAATCCGCATCGATTGATTTATAAACCGGAAGTTGTTAAGAACTTTTTTGTAACTTTCTGTTTATTCTAATTTTGTAAGATTCATTTGTAGAAAAGAGATGCACACTGATACATGTAAATTTTTGCACTGATACTCACGAAAGTACAAGTTGGCAGTGCGCATAAATAGATGAAGATAACGACAACTCCGACGAAGATTTCTCTATTTCGTCGCAGATGAATAGGAAATTGATCGCACAGCCCTGTTATCATAGCTTCCAATCCACCAAACTGAAAAATAAAAGTTTAGGTTAAAACAAGCGAAATCGACGTCATGCTTAAAAAAGGGGGAAAAAAACAGACAATCAAACCGTTGAACATTTTGACTCTAACTTTGACAAGTATCTACTATATAGAGAGATGTTAAATCTGTGCACTGAATTTTAACGATTGTACTCTCTTCATTTCATTTAGTGTGTTAACTTATGTTCGAACAGACCGATTTTATCAGAACAAATTTTACTCAAATCTGCAAATTTAGTGAAAAGAACGATACCAAATTTCATTCTAAAGAGTTTTTGAGTTACCATTGGCATAGACAGACAGACAGATATGTATTTTCCAAATATATATATATATATATATTTCAATTTAAGGAAACGTGGAGATTTGTCAAAATCTCCAATACAGATATTTTCCAAAAATGTATTATTTTTTTTTTCAAATAAGCAAACGTAGAAATTTGTCAAAATCTCGCGTTCGAATTTTTTTGAACGATTACTATACTTTCTCTTTAATTTATATTCGAGAAAATAAAATAAAATAGCGTGAAATAATATTTTTCTTTTATTTCGTTATTTTTTTATTTTGTGTTACTGCGATTTTTATTTTGTTGACACCCATTATGTCACAAGTAACCCATTGGTAATATGCTAATATTATGTGTGATTCAGTGGAAATGATATTATTCTGAAAGGTAATTTTTTTAGTTATAGGATAATTAATATTGTTACACACACACACACACACACACACACACACACACACACACACACACA
>JAOUZG010017606.1:6088772-6112089 GCA_026289955.1 Argiope argentata | reverse complement strand
ATATATAATTTCAATTAATTAATTTAATTTTTTGTTTTTTATTTGGTGATTTATAATTTATTGTCACAAAAATTGTATTGTTACATCGTAATTTTTCTTCCAACTAACCACCAGAGGGCGCCTCGCACGACAGAATTAAAATTTAGTTTAAGTAAAGATTAGCAAATATTTAAGATCCGGAAATATTAAAAGGAATATAAACATATCATCAGAACGGACATGTTTATAAAATTTCAGAATCTTAGCAACTCAGGAAGCCAGCTACAGAGGTAACATTAGTCCTCTTTTAGTTATTTGACAAACTTGAACCATGTCAACTTTTTAAAAAATGATTCAAATGGTAAAACTCATTTTGTTAAAAATCCCATTGATTATTAAATAAAAACAATTGAAAGGATAATGAATTGAAACAGACATAAATGCAATGCATTAAAAGATAAAAGGCTTTTCAATCAGAATTGAAATACGAAATTCAATTTTTGGTGACTTTCTCAGTTTTATTTATTAACACTTAAAAACATTTACAATTTAGAGGAATTTTCTCTTTTGGTGAGACAAAATTTCACTTATTGAATGAATTTTAAATTTTATATTTCTTGCTCGCAAAGAGAAAGGAAAATGAGGATTTGAAACATTTATTACCAATTCCTTTATTCCCTTCATGTTCAAATTCAAAGTGATAATTAGTTTATCTCATATTTGTTTACCTCATTTTGTTTGTTTCTTTCAATAAGAAGTTTTAAATCCAATTTAAATTCATAAAAGCTATTTTTCTAGAATATCGTTCTAACATTAAAATATTTTGAATCAAGCGATTAAAAATTTATTATTTTTTAAAAAAATACTGTCTCAAGTAATAAAAAGCTTGAATGTGTACGCATATGTGTGTATGTTTATTTGTTTTCACTGTAAGTATGCACCAAAATATATCAAATTTGGCACAAACGTACTTTAAAAGACAAAAATGTGCACTGTCGACAGTATTTTTTTCAAAATTGTATTCAGAATTTTAATTAATCAATTTTAGAATTTTCAGGCAATAATTTTCGAAAATATAATTGTCAATTTTTTCGCCATTTAAAAATACAAAAAAAAAAGACAGACAATACGACGACCGGTTTATTATCACGCAATTTTTTGAGTGATCTCAATAACTTTTAAATTTTGACTTTGAACATGATTTAGATCTAATGTTGTAATGTAACTCACATATTTCCGTGATTTCATTGAAATTTCAAATGTAGATATTTATTAATAGTTAAGCTCGAGAAAAAAAAATCTTTTTTATTATGAAATTTTAATTTCATTTTGAGTTAGCATTACAGATACTCTTATAATAATCAAAATACTTTTACCAGCTGTATTTTACAACTAAAAACAGACTTGTTATTTATTTTAGAGGGAGATTCAAAAAATAAACACACTAATTTTCCCCCCGGATTTTTAACACTAAAGCTACCAAGAGCCAGTTAAATGACTGGTTTCCATTGGATCGGTAAAATGCAGGTAGGTTTAGTGTTAAAGTTTACACAAATATGTCTTTTCGATGGCTATAAGGTTAAATATGCATGTAGGAATTGATATTGAGAAATCTAAATAATCTCCAATTAACTGGGATACATTAATTTTAAATGTTTTCGGAACTGGTGAAAATATAACTCTACATATCGATTTAATTAATTCCTAATTATTGTAAAAGATGGAGACACCAATCATTTCAATTCATACGACATCTGTTAGTGACGTCAGAGTATCGGCTTTGCTACTTAAGGAACTTCTCTCTTCGGAAGAGAGGTCATTCGGCATTTGGAATATGAAAGGGTGAGGTTCGGTTAATTATTCTCCGTTAAACGGATGCACTAGGCCTAAAATTAGGGCTATTGGTGTCCCCACCTTTAACCGAAACAATGCTCTGAAATCTTTTAAGTAAAATCTTTTTCTTTGCTCTTTTGTAAATAAGTTAAATGCTGCGATTTTTGTTTAGGGTTAATTTGTGTTTTGGCTAAATAAATTAATTGCTTGTTTAAACTTGGCGTTTTCTATTTTTAACATTAACTTAGCAACCCCTAGACACCTTTCCCACATATATATGGTTGGTCCTAAAAAATTGTAAAAGAAGAAAATATCGTGCGGAAAAACCAAATTTTATCTTATAAAGTTCAATTATAAAACTGCTATTAAAAAAATGTTATATTCTAAAACAATTTATAATGGCCGATGTTCTTTTTCTGTTTTGAGATCACCACCAAAAGTGATTTCTATCCACATATTCGTTTTTCACAGACTACCAAAATTTTCTCTAAGAATTAATTTGGTTTAATACAAGGCACACACCACAACATAAACAACATCCATCTAAGCCCAAAACTCCCTCAAAAATGAAAGCAATGAAAAATGGTTCCGTTCTTTTCTTCATCTTTTGTTTTAAATTTCCCTCCGCGTCCTCATAAAATAATAGCGGCGGCACTTCAAGGAGAAAACTCCTTTCCTCCCAGAAGACACTTACCCAAACCCCATTCCTTAGCATAAATAACGGGGGTCGTCGAAACAAAGAGTTGACAGATGACACTTATCTGTTCCACCATCCCCCCGAAAGTATCAAGAGGTGGAAGGGTGGTCAAGAGAAGTCTTCAACCCCGACGATAGATATGGAAGTAATCGATTGTCTCATTAAAGCCCCGACAACGGACTAAATAGCTTCACTATCGTTTGCTGATAACGAGTCCATCCCCTACCCACTCCTCGAGCGGCCACCCTCTACCTACCTTTCATATTATATATATCGTGAAGAAAGTTGCAACTGGTTTCCAAGAAATATGGTCCTTGTGATAGCACAAGTGGGAAAAAGTTTTAGAGGGTTATGGATCATTTATGGGCAGTGGTTGTTTTTCTTTTTTGGTGCTTTTGTTCCAAGAAAGCTTGGCTGGGGTTTGGATGAGGTATGGTCGGGGATGTAACAGTTTTGTAAAAAAAAAAAAAATCTAGTTTTTAATTAAGGGATAAATTCCGCTATGCAATGATAACGATCTTTAGACGAGTATTTTTTGTTCCAGGAAAGAAGTGAACAATATAGCCGACAGTAATTAATGCAACAAGTGAAATTGAATTTGTTCACCTGCCAAAATTCTTTTGTTCATTTAGTTAGAATCAACGATATTTAGCATATTTTTTATTTTATAATTATTAAAATTGAAATTAATTTACTGTGAAAATTGAATATTGCTCAGTTATATTAACTGGGTATACTCAGATATCCAGTTTTGAAATAGCTCTAAGTTTATTTTTTCAGTACGGACTTAGCATCTCTGGGCCGAGGTCGGCAGGGATAGTTCTAGCTGGGAGACCAGGACAGAGCTAGTTCTTTTCTGGTGTTGATGTGCCCACTCTTCGTGGAAGCAAAACGGCAAAGTGTTGGAAGAATGTATTTTTTTTGACAAGAAAATGTTGTAATTTTCTTCCTAATGGAAACACTTTTTTTATTTCACTAATAACATAATAAAATTTAGTATGCTCGAGTGAAGATTTAATTCTAGACGCAGTTACAAATGAAATAAAGCCTTGTAATCACATTCTTCAATATTTATGAGGACTTAAAACATCATTATTTTTGTTCACATGTATACTGTAACAAATCACAAGATTTGAAAATTGGCAAATATGCATTCTAAGTTTACGAGGAAGCATGATGCGTTTAAACAAAAAGTAATAATAAAACTGCTGTGGCAGAAAACAGGAAACAAAAAAGGAATATTGATGCTTCAAACAAGAGAATTTTGGAGCGACAACGGCTCAAAATATTCGTACTATCGTGTCATTTCTTGAGATGAAATAATTCGAATTTCGAATATATATATATATATAAAAACAGGCAGGTAGATGATCAACTTCGACTCACTGATATATTATTTTCCAAATTCGATACATATTTACTCTTTACGTTCCAGATTTAATCCATCTAGCTCTCTCTCTCTCTCTCTCTCTCTCTCTCTCTTTTATTAAAAAGCGTAAATATGTTTTTCATCAATTTTATAGTGTTGAGCTATGTTTGAACAATAGGATAGACAGTTCTCTAATGGATTTTATCCAAAAATTGATAGAAGTCTATAAATTTGATGTAAAGATTTTAAGTACGATATTCCTAAAACATATTTTTCGAAACTACGGACATCTGAAAGTAAATATTAATTGAAATCCCGAATTCAAATTTTTTGACAATTACAATAATTTTGCTTCGTATGCTATATAAGCGGGGAAGTAAAAATGACACATAAAAATTGCATTTTATAATTTTTTTAATGAAAAACAAAACTTTGCTAAATGAAATTGTAAAACTTGAGTCATCATTCTCAATTATATTACAACTATTTAACAGTCTCATTATCACAGCTGTTTCTAAGAAAAAAACCCCAAAGTTATGATCCAGTAGTTAACTTCTCTTAAAAAGAGCCATTAATTATCGTTTCCCTCCTGTACTTATCTAATATAAACTTAGCTAATGAGTTTAATTTGTTACGGATAACTAATGGTTTTACCGGTCTCTGACCTTTCAGTGTTTTCACACAGATCTGAAGTATCGCAAAAACTTAATACGAGGTATTTCTTATGAAAATGAATAGGTTTGAAGTTTTTAAAACATTTATTCTTTGGAAAAATAAATTTAGTTTTTATTGATTGAATAAATTGAAGATATAAAATAGGTTTTTTTATTATCACTTGAGTATTAATTTCGTTTGCGTAATCGTTATTAATTGATAATTAACGAATAGAAGAAATTAGGTCAATACAGAAAGTAATTTTTTTATACAGATCCTGATTCGCATGTTTCTTCTTTCTTTTTATATTTCATCTTAAGAATTCTGAATTAGACAGATTATTATAATCATAAAAAAATTTCTATCTAAAGATTTGTAAAATTTCGATATTTGAAGCAATCTGAAGTATCTTCTCTTGAGTTTTATTTTTTCACTTTTTAAAATTTTGATAACATTTTGGAAGAAAAATTAATCAAAAATGCAATCATAATAAAATTTAATTAAAAATAAGTTATTGCTGAGCCAAATTAATATAAGATGCGTTTTAGAGATAACTGATGCTGCTACCACTAAAATACAGATGAACTTAACCAAATTAGTTTAAGTATTAAGTTAATATAATCAGAAAAAGAAATGAAGAATCCAGTCTGAAAACCTTCTCAAGAGTCACCCCCAGGCAGGGATTCAAACAAGGGATTTTTGTAAATTTAATATTACCAAAAATTACATTTTTAAGGGAATAAATTTTTATAAAGTAAAGGGCATCTATTGGGAACAGCTTTCTCAAGTGCTTTAGCCAATATTTTCCTACATTATTATGAGAAAAAAAAATAATAAAACACAATTTAATATAAGGTTGGAGACAAATTGGTAATTTGGTTTTGTTAAACTTAGATTATACTAATATTGTTACTAATTGTTAGCCAAAAGATTTTGTTCTAACTGAAAGAAACAAAAATCAACTTAAAGTTACCTATCTAGATTTAAAAATCGAAATTTCTAATGGTAAAACCTTGATAGGTATTTATGATAAAAATAATGACTTCAAGTTTAACTTGATCATTAGCATTCTAATTTAAACTTTGAAATTTTCAAAAATCTAATTTTTTCACAATTTAACAGGATTTAAAAAATTTGTAATAACAGAATTTGTTATACTGAAACAAGAAATAATCTCATTAAAAACTTAAATACCAATGAATTTCCAAAAGACATTGCAATATATTATCTTTTTTTCTAGCATATTAAATGTTTTCTCAACTAAATATAGTAGTTTATTCTAATTAACTCACTAGATGGCGCTAAGGTCCTTCAATTATTACTTAGGATGACGACGGGCTTTAACTGGGAATGATAGGAGAGGGCTGATGTGGACACAGGTGTCTTGAATGGAATTTCGAGAAATTTCGTTGCTTTTTATGGATTATTTTGAGTTTTTCTTACAACTGGTGTTCCTTGCTTTCTTATGTTAACGATATATTTTGATTTTTTAATTGAAGGGTCTTTTATAGTTTGTGTTTGTTATATTGTGATTGTGATCGGATTTTAAAATGATAATTTTACTTCATATTATATAATTTATTGTCTTTTATTTTTGTGAAACTGGTTTAACTTTAAGGTCTCAATCTTTGGTGGTGATTTTGGGGTTACGAGGGGTCAATATTTTTGTGTGAAAGTCAGACCGCTCATAGAAAAAAATCTTTTGTTTGAATTCTTGCCTGAGGGGTGATCCTTGAGCAAATCATACAGCCTGATTCTTCATTTCTTTTTGCTTATATTAGCTTAATATTTTTTATAAATTTGGAATGAAAATAATGGTATTACTTATGCACTTGTCATAGACAAACCCGCTGACAATAAAATACTTTGACTCAAAATACTTTGACCAAGACGGATGAAATTTATAAGCTGTCTTTATATCGAACTTTGAGAAAAATCCCTTAAGAATTAGTATGGCCGTTCAATTATTCGATAATAAGTTAACACAATAAATTTAAAATAATGAAAGCTAGATGGATAAAATATCAGTACAAAGAATTGATATCTGAAGTTTTAATACTTGTCAAATCTTGTACCAAATCTTACAAGGGAATGATTGTCTGTCGGTCTGTACTTTCAGAAAAATGTTGGTTGGTTGGTTGGTTCTAATGGCACTTGCCTATGGACAAGCTCGCTGCTGGACCCAGCAGCAGATTTAAGCCGAGTGAAGCGTCTCTTGTTTCAAGTAGCGCCAACTAGGGCCAAGAGTACGACTTTTGCTACACACTCATCTCATTCGCTTGCACAACCCCTTTTTACAGGGGGGCACATTCACACATCTCACAGATAGTACACAGAATAACAACCATGCCCGAACCAGGACTCGAACCCGGGACCTCCTGAACACGAGGCAGACGCGCTACCCCTGTGCCAGCAAGCCGGCTCAGAAAAATGTAAAGGTGATAAAAACGCAATGAATTAACTAAATCGATTTTGATTTTAGATTTTATGACTACCAAGTGTAGTTTTGCTTCAATATTTTTTTCACTTTGTTGTAAAAACGCATCGAGAACACAAACTCAATTTTTGGATCCATTTACCTGTATTTCAGGAATCCATCGCCAAAAATTTCGCCAAGGAGGACATCATGGATTCAGTAAAAATAGTTCTTTCATACCAATGGTTAATATTTTGTAGCTATTGAATGCCATTTCCCTGCAAGGCGTTCTTTGGGATAACTAATTTATTTGAGAATAAGAAAGTTTTAAGGAGAATACCCACGCTGTTTTTTTTAATCACGCTAATGAAATTTGTCCGTAGTCTTTGTAGATATTGGAAGCCTGTGAGGGCACAGCTAAAACGAATCTGCGCCAGCTCTTGATTACTTTACTACTGATTTTAATGATCCGAAAACAGTACACAATCAATTACTGAAATGTGAACAGGTAACATATTAAAATGACGTCTGCTATGCATATTTCAATGTATCATGTCTGATCTTAATTTCTTGAAAAGCCAAGCACCGCGTGCTCGTGCGAGTTAAATTATATTTTTATTCATTTTAATCGTTTTAATAAAATAAGCTACTTCAGTATTGCAAACGATAAAAAAAACTTTGTCTCGCATTTATTGGTTTAAAAAATATCGCATTTCCTGTTTATTTCATTTCATATAATCACGTGCTCAAAATGACATTTTTCTAGGTTTTATTTCCAATAGTCATTAACTTATTTTTTTTAATCAGAGCTTTTGTAAAGGCGATGGTAATGCGATATTAAAAGCTGATTTTTTGAGATGCTCGTGCAGACAATAATATTTCAATTTTTCGTCTACGGAATTTTGTTGATGCCAAAAACCTCATACCCAAAACCTCATCAAGTTCTAACATGATAAAAATAGTGAACTGTTTCAGTTATTCAAATTTGCATCAAACAGGAATTGACTTATTCTTCAAGTAATTAAAGTTAGAAAAAGAACTTTCTAAAACCATAATTTTATATTAAAATTAGTAACTTTTTAATAGGTATTATCCAATTATAAATAAAAGTTATCCATCCCAATACTTTTTTAATGAGAGCTAAAATCATGTACCTAAAACTTCACAACTAATCAGGGATATCTCTTCACTTTATATCTGATTATATATTTGTGCCTTCTATTTATAAAGCGGATCTGTTTGATTTTTAAGGCTTTGAAATCTGTTATATGTTTCACTTCTTTATATTTACATATAGAGATATTTACATATATCATTTAAAGAAACTGGAAATTTCTTTATTTTCAAAATCACTTCTAATTTCAAAACTTTAGAACTGAATCTGTACAACAAAAAATTCTCATAAAGTACTGATTCATAATTTCCATTCATAGTACACCTCCTCTCCTCCTGTGTTTTAAAATAAGCAGTTTTACTAATAAAATATCTCTATATGGTAAAATCATTGTTCGCTTCATAGAAGATTATTTGTTGCTTGATAAAACCAAAATCAATTTTTAAAATAATGATACGGCTTTTAATTAAACTATACATAAAAATGAAGTAATTGTTCAACCATTTTTTTTAAAAAATTTATGAAAAAAAATCATTTTTAGTTTAAATTTTTTTCTTTATTTCCAGAACAGAATACAGAAAAAATTAAATATAAGACCACAATACTTTTAAATTATATATTAAACGAGAGAAAACAAAAAAAATATTATACTATGCAATCAAATGTAGCACCACATAGTATGGAAACAGACGAAACAATAGTTAAGGCTATAGTTTAACAGCCACTTCAAATTCAATAACAGCAAATAATACATATATAGAATAATTATTTTTCGTTAAAAACTTTCTAAATAAAATAGTTTTCAGTTCCATTTATTCAATCAAATACATTTAATAATTAATAATCAAAATGCATTTAAAATCATTGTTTACTCTATGTTGTTGTTATATTCGCCCTAAATCAATTGCTCTTTCGCTACCATTTTCAATAAAAGCAATTTTAAGATTGCGTTAAAGATTAAAAAAGTGAAACAATTTATATGAAACTAAAATGATTTATTTGTTTAAAGCGAAGAATGCGGAAAGTGCAGTCAGCAAGTTCCTTATGCAACATTTACTTTGCAGATTATCTGTGACTCGTTTCTAAAATGGTGTTGGCGTTCATTCAAATATTTGAAGATTGAATGAATCGAATATGTCATGATTGTCTTCACAATTTTGATCACTTATAAGCTTGCTTTCCAGTACGTGTTAAATAAATAAAGATAACATAACAGCAGTTTCAATCACAGTAAGTGTATGCAGGTGCACCAAGACTGATTATAAAATTAAATTTTGAAACGATACAAAATGCAACAGATACAAATTGCCGTCCATTTTCGGGCTACTTATAATGATTAAATGGATTATGGTCAATGATTAAATAGGATTTTAATACATTTTTCTCATTTATAATCTCTTGAATAAATAACTTATTTATTTTAATAAAACAATCTAAAATGCCTACATCTAATTTAAAACTTATTCTAATCGTTTCTGGAGACCAGTTGTTTCCTCACGGATACTTTCAGTGCTTAATCTCAACTATATTTCTTATGCATAATCTGATATTCATATAGCCTCTATCAAGCATGTTTAACCATCAAATTTTGAGCCATTAGATTCGTGCTACTGTTATTTTAATAGTATTAAACCTGTTCTACTTATTATGTACATGTACCGTCCTCCAAGAGTAAAGTACAAAAACATCATACTGTCATTTAAGTCTTGAGTGCATGCATTTCTAAATGAATGTTGAAATAATTAAAATGGTTTGAACTGTATTGTAACAATTAACCAGATTTGCTGTAAATTATACAAAAAAATATAATTAAAAATTGTCAAAATTCTGGAAACATTTCACTGAAATTAAACGGCCCACTTTAAAAGAGACATTTTTTTAAAAAAATTTATTATGATATAAAAATTAATTATAAACAAAATTGTTTTCGAGCATTATAGAAACATCTCCTTTGATTTTAAAATGGGATAGTCCAAAAATGCAATGATTTAAATAAATGAAACTCGGTACATAATATTTACATTAAAATGGCTCTGCATTAAATTTGGTTTCAATCAGTGAAAAAAGACTATCAAAATGCAAAATCTGATGTTTATCCTGCACTAAAAAACACAAAATTCTCAAGTATGAAGCTTTTAAAATAAAAATATGAGCACTCATGCAATTTAAAGCATTTCCAAGGTTTTTTTTTTTCTTTTTACGAATGATAGGGGATAACATCTTTTGTTACAGAGAATACGAGAAAATTTAAAGGAGAATACTCGTGCTGATCTCTTTTCGTTGGAAAATTTTTTATTTGAGATGCGACGGTTTTGTAAAGAGTTTTAATTTCTTGATTATTTTATTTTTCAGTTTCCTACGATTAGTTCACACTCTCTCCATATATATCTCTTGTTCAAATTTTCAATCGTTAATAAAATACTTTCTTTTCCTCCACTCAAGTTCAGGTAATTTTTTTAAAACTTGGAGTGAATGAAATTTGATGTTCATACAGTTTTTTCAAAAATTAATTCATAAATTTTTTATTCATTAATTCGAAGCTAACTTTCATGCCTTTATAATAGTTCTTTATAGTAGCTGTAATTGTTAGGTTGGGATAGCCTGGTTGGTAGGGTGTTAAATTCACGGTTCTGTGTCACTTGCACTCAGTCTCATTAGCGCCAACTCATTAGAGGGTGTCATAAACGCTCAAGCCTTAAAAAGGGTACCGCATTGTAACTTTTATCTTTGCACTCAAAATTTGGCGATTTTACAATGTGTGCCATATGGTAATCCATCACTGTCAAAGTGAGAATGATACTCCTTATCTCTGATAACGTTAAAAGGCTGCCGTGGGAAAAATGCTAATGACCGTTACCGCGTTTCAAACGATTGATAAAAATAATAAATAGAATAATTTAAATTTGCTTTAAAAATTTATTATGAAGGAACTTGTTCATAATTTTCCTACACTGAAGACATTTATAAAAATTTATAATTTTGATGCACATAATACAAATTTAATCTATTAAAGTGAATTATAATTTTTAGTTTTAGGATGATTTAATATTTATCTGTCTTAAAGTTTAATTTTATTTAACAAAATAAAAAAATACATATTTTTTCAAAATTCAAATAAAAATTTTATTGATATAAATCAATAATGCTTAGTTCTTTCATTATGTATGTATGCTTGCATGTATATATATTCTACAAACGGATACTTGAAATGAGCTAATGTATTTTTTTGCGTTAAAGCTGTTCAAATAAGTTATCCTTTTTTGCAAAATAATAAGCGCTTCGGCTAAAATAAATTATAAGAATCATATTTAAAATTTCAAAAAACAGCTGCTAGTTAATTATCGGGGGGGGGGAACATTTTCAAATCGAAAGTTTTGATAATTATTGAAATTCCTTCAAATCTGAAATGCATTACTTCATTTCCTAGCTCATTTACTGTCATATTTAACTATATATTAGTTACCAATGATTTAACACCAATTTTCAATTTATCCTAGATCAAATATGTTACTTTATATTTAATTCGTTCTTTTTTTCTTTTCTTCTTTTTTTCGTCCATAGATTTTTTTTGCCAAAAGTATAGTTTAATGTAAATTGAACCTTTATTTTATTCGAAATTGAAATTACAACAATACGTGTTTAAATATTAAGGAGTAAAATAATAAAGTTAAAAGATTAATATATGCAAAAAAAATAAGAATGAATAACCAATGCATGAAAAATTATTCATAATACCTAAAAGCATTTTATTTCATCAAAATTACACTTGCTTAGTTCTTTTCAATTCCACTTTATTACTACAAATTATTTTTCAATTAGTATTGACTTATTTTTCAATTATTATTATTACTATTTATAAATTATTTATTTTTTCAAATAAAATTCCATTATTCATTGCTTTAAAATAGTTTTACATTAATTTTGCTTTATTAGCAAAGGTTACAAGCAGCTCCTTGACAAAAGAATATTTTCCTACTGTTCGGTTTATTCTATCATCTAGATTTATATATTTTTTCGCTCTCCGTTTTCCCTCTAAATTTAATCTAACCCCTAATCTAAAATAAACTTTCAAAATTGTATCTAGCGTTTTTAAAGAAAATTATCAGTTTTACCACGAGAAAAAAAAAGCGAATATTTCGAAGAAAAAACACTTAATTATCCCACTTAATTTTATCAGTGCCAGAGACGTGCATTCTTTATAGCCCCTCTAGATGCACGCCAAGTTTTCCTGCCAAAGGTGATTAAATCCCGGTAAACCTACCATGTGAGCGCAAATGACACCCGCTAATGAGTTAGAGCTAATGAGACTGAGCACAAGTGACACAATCCCAAATTCACATTCTTCGTGCTGCGAGTCCGAACGTGATCGCAAAGTTCTCCGTGCCTTGAATTACACCACTGGGGTGACTGAGTCAAAGGTGATCGTTATTCGGATGTCATTCTCATGGGTTCATGTCCTCAGAAGCTATGCGCCCCTCCTTTCATTGTAAAGAAGAACAAGAGAACAACAATTGTAATTATTTAATAAAAAGCAACTAAAAAAATCCTAACTTCTTAAATTATTAATAATATCCAAGATAGGAATTGATATAAATTTTTTTCTATATATTACTTGTTTCTACCATGATTAAGAAAGAAGAAAATAGCATTTGCACTTGAAAGATTCCCAATAAGTTAACCCTTTGCAATCCACTATCCAATAACATTGAATATCACATTTTGGTTGAAAAAGTTCTCTGAACAAACGATGGATTATATTTTATAAACATTCTTATAAGAGTTCTTTCTAAATTCCTTTTGAATTCTACTCCAACCTTCTACTTATTATGTTTATTAGTAGTGAATTGGAGTAGAATTCAAAAGAAATGAAAATTCACTCAAGATTATGAGTAAATTTTCAACCTAATGTGCCAACACTCTAAAAGATTTAATGGACCGCAAAGAACTAAAGAGTGCATTACGGATATTTAATGCGGAAAATTTTTGAAAATAATTCGGCATTTTAGAGGAATAAATCAGATTATCTGAGAAATGAGTTTGGTAATTTGAACATCAAAGGGTAATGAGCTTTCGTGCGATTTCAACGATCTTCAAAAACCGCAGTAATTATTTCACAATTAATATTATTGCATGAATATTAATACGTTGCTTAATCCTTATGTACTTACTCGAAATATTCCTGAGCGGGGCTCTTGGAATCGCTTGAGGAGTTAATGCTTCTCTCTGCCAGAGTGAGACAGTTCTCGGTGTTCCACGGATTGTCACATCTTGTCCACGGTAACTCCGAGGTGAAGGATGCAAACAGGTAGTAGAAGGCCCACGCAATGATAGTGTTGTAGTACATACCCATGTATAGATCGATGAAACATATAGCATACCCTATACCTAAGGTGCAAAGTTTGGTGCTTTATAAAAAGTAGTGAATTTTGTTCAAAAAGAAATTTTTTTTACAAAACTTTATATATATATATATATATATATATATATATATATATATATATTCGTTAATTTGATTAATCTTCTTATTAATTAAATAGAAATTATCTTTTCCACAAAAAATCTTCATTTCTCCACCGCCAAATGAGTAAGACGTCAGATTTTTCCCCCCACGCTATTAAGGCTAGGCTCAACATCCGACCGATCATTTCAAACTATTCTGTTTATTTTCTTAGTGTTTAATGCATTTAAAATTAAACATTGTTAATGAATCGATTTTTCCGATTCATTTTGAAGTACTATTGAATTGAAATAAAACAGAATAAAGTAAATTAAAAATTTCTATCATGTATTGCGTTTCCACATCTGTTGTAGAAAATTTACGTATTTACGTTGCCTCAATTGATGTTGAAAATTCATGTTTGCGCAGTGTGTTCTGATTTATTTTCAATAGATACGGACGTGATTTTGTTTTGGTCAGATATAAATTTTTTATAAATTATTTATTTTAATTGCAATTATTTAATTAACATTAACTAAAATAAAAAATTTCTTAGTTGACCTAAGTAGGAATTGACTTAATTTTTTTAAATATTAATTGTTTTTCTATAAAAGTGTTCAGTTATGATTTGTCAACTCAGAAGCAAATGCAGTGGTCAATCCTTTATTTTTCGGAAGAAGACAATTTAAATATATATTTTTAAAATTTCAACATTTAAATCTTTAAATAAGTTATATGTTTTAGATGTGATAATCTGTATTGAAAAAAATTACCGTATTTTACTTATGAGCGTCTGCGAAACAAGGAAAACGAATGCGGGTTAAACCAAATATGATTCTGTTGAAATATGTCGTCATTCATAAAAGAAGTTGAATATTGCATTGAATCTGTCTAAACCATAAATTTCTAGATATTTTCTTGGATCAGATATCATTTTAACCAGTATTGCTCTGCAATAAAATTTATAAAAATTATGAAATTTTGTGTTAAAAAGTGTTTTGTTGTTTATTTTATTATTAAATTTTTTTTAACATTTAATGAAATTATTTTTTTCTCACTTAGCTGTTATAGGGAACTCCGCAAATACTTGTGTAATATTATATAAATATGGAATAACACAATTCGTTTTAACAAAATGTTTTGTACTCCTTTATCAATTTCAAAATAGTTCAGTATAAACTTTCAATATTAATCTCTCAATGTATGATTTTCCTTATATAACGATTCTAATGGTTATAAAAATAAGTATTAAAGAATTGAAATTGGCTATCTCAAATTTCATGTTATCAAGTGAGAACGTTTTTATTTTTAAGGCATTGATTGCCGTTATTAATTTAAGTCAATAACTTGTTTAAACGGATTTGAAACGATCAGGTGACTATAAAATACGAATGAGTCCATATATCGAGAATCGGGTATATGGCGAACGTTTTTGCCAAGTTGTAACTTTTTGTTGGTGATAAATCGCCAAATGTGACAACCATCTTTACCATTTTCTAATAAACCTAAAAGAGGAAAATTGATGTCCCTAACTCGAAAAATCGTTAATTTTCTGAACGTTCATTTTGGGGATTCAGAAAACCTCAAACCAATACAACATCATGTTCTCACATAATTAAATCGTTTTTATAAGAAAGAAAAAAAATGTAACAGCGTTGCTATTGACTTAAACTTTTGAATTATAAACCAAAATTCTATTTTTAAATTATTTTCTGGCGATAAATTACCAAATGTGACAAGCTTCTGCATATTATCAAAAAACCCTAAAATTGAAAAATTGATGCCTCAAAAATGATAAATCACCTATATGTTGCCTACGAGTTTTGAGACTTCAAAAAACTCAAATAAAAACAGCATCATGTTATCAATGATGAAAATGATGTGTTTTTAGTAACAATAAAATTTTATTAAAGTCGAACATATTACAAAAAATTAGCTTACAAATTTTGATACATCTCTCTCCTGATGGTATGCCTTTTGCACAGCAGTGGAAGATTTCTGACTAAACTATTACCCAGGGCCTTTAGATTGAAGGAACAAGATAGGGGCTTTGAGGATTAAGTTTAGAACAGTTGTTAACTTATAAAATAATTAATTTAATAAAAAATGCAAATTTTTAAATTATAAAATATGAGTACTGTATTATCTAAACATGAGTTATTATAATAATTTTTCTAAGTATAATCAATAATTTTTTAATATAATAGAATACTAATTATTCGTTAATCAGCAGTGTTATATTTCATTTAGTAAGTCCTGCAAAATAGAAAGTTTCAACATTATAAATTTGTGGGATTTTTAATTTTTTAAATATTTTTTCATTAAAAAATAAATGCTTGTATTTGAAAATAAGGAAATCATCAACTAATAATTATGATTAATTTTTCAAGAAGACTATTACAATGTTATTCTAGTCGTTTTTTCCCATAGTATAGGTATTGAAAATAAATGAGCAAAAACATATATATTTTCAAAAAGACGTTAAAATGAACAAATAAAATAAATTCCTAGAATATTAGTTAGTAAGAAAAAAGTGCCTTGAAATGCAAAATTAAATTAATCGATTATTAAAAGAACAGCCTCATGATGTCACTGATTGGCAGAAAAATCATTGATTTCGCGACGACATTTGAGCAAATAAAAATAATAATTTTTTTACTGAAAAAATCAGAATGATATATTGCAGTTTTAAGGATGGTAAGGGAAAAATTGTTCATTTTAAGTGAAAAATTTTCATCTTAATTTCTAATTCGATTGGAAACACCAACAATCTCGATAATTTCTTTTAAACTAATAATAATTGGAAACATATCGATTGTTTTCATTTTTTAAATATTTATTTGCAGTTAATAAAATCAAAAACTATATTTTTATGATTCTATACACAAAGAAACAATAATAATAAAAAGTTATTTTTTTAATCATTTGGAGAATATTAGGTGACGAAAAACATAAAAAAAAACAGGATGTTTGACGATTAATGTACAAATGAGTTGATGTAAAGTATTTATCCATTTTTAACAAGTTCCTGAAAGTAATTTTTAAAAAAAATACTAGATAGAGTATTGAGAAAGATAGAAATTTCCTTTTGCAATGAAAGAAAACAGCTGTTGCTGTAATAGTTCTCCACAAAGAGTTGAAACTATTTCTACTACAAACCTTTTCGAACGATCTTCCCATGAACACTGGAATATTCTTTGGTACATCCCAAATATATAAGAAATTCTTCTTCATTTTGCATGAATAAAATATTTTTTGAATTAAAAGGTGAAGTGAAAGAAGGGAAAAGAAATTGTGGCTCATGATATTTTTTGGGACAGATAATACGAAACGAAAAGGGCCTTTTATATTTCATTTTATTTGCAAATATTTTGGTTTCTGGATTTAAAAAAAAAGTACAAGACTCATAAACTAAAGAATGCAACGTTCCATTTTCAATCATGTTAAGTTGCAAAAGAATGGGATGAGCATTCTTGATCCATTTCCATTTTAATTTCGGGCTCATAAAGAATTTAGAGGGATCTTGGAAACTAAAGGGTTTTATATTTTTTCCTGGAAATATTTATATCAAAAGTATCTGCTTTTTTTTACTTTTTATCGCTTCAAGGTTTCGAATACATTAATAATTTTTTGTCCAAAATATAATTTTTATTATTAGTTAATTGCTAGAATATTGTAATTATGTATAATAAACAAAATTATAATATTCTTCAAATTAAGCTTTACAGAGCCATATAATAGTGTAAAAACAACTTTTTAAAGGTAAAAACGCAATCTTTTTTATTTATTAATTGTTAAAAACTTGTATTTTAGATCACACAGCTTTAAAATGTTGTTCAAACTATATTTTAGGCAACTTTAATTAAACTTGGAATTAGTTAGGAAACAAAATTAACCTCCTATGTTTAAATAATAATGTTAAATATACTATTTGCGATCATTTAATTAATCTAATCCTTCTTATGATAAAATTTTTACAAGGCTTAAGTAAACGCATAATTTTTATTATGACACATTTTTTAAATGTAAATATTAAACTTGTTTATATCAATTGTAAATATTAAACATGTATTTATATATATGGTATATATTAAAATTTGATTCAAATTTATCAAATGCATAGATCAAAGAATAGAAAATTTTATTTTCTCATGCACAAATTTTCTTGTATTTATTTTTAAACTGTAAACCGACTTTTTTTTGCTATAGTAATGCAGAATATTCTATGATAAAAATACTCATAATTTCAGATTACCATTTTTATTTTACTGCTGAAAATTCAAATGATCCAAAATGTAAGAATTTATTATTTCTTTGCATAATTCAAAATTTTTTTAAAAAAATAATTGAATTATTCTGACAAATTCTGGTATTTCATCTTGAGACTCTTTTTGCTGAAAGATTCCTAATCCCACATGGGGTCACAACTGTAAATTTGAGTTAATGAAAATGATAACAATGATGATAACAGCTGTTGCCAGAATTTAATATATAGTTTATAAAAATAATGCAAAAGATCATCTTAAATTACAAGATTTTCACTGAAGTTTTACAAAAAACGTCGAGTTGTTTTTTACTTTTTTTCGAGTGTATAAAATTAGATCCAAAAAAAAAAAAAAAAAAGAAAAAATTCCGTGATGGGGTTGTTTGTTTCTTTGCGATTGGGGAAGATAAAACAATATGAAAATCTGATGCCTGCTTCGTAAATTTGATTAGAATGTAGTTAATATTTACGTCAAGGGGGAGTGTTATAGTCTTACCTTTCATCATAGGACAGAGCTTATCCCATATCGTTATGCATCCATTTCTGTAATATTGTCCTAGAGCCAGCTCTAGGTAAAAAAGAGGCAGGCCTCCAAATATTAACATGATTACATATGGGATGAGGAATGCTCCTAAAAAAAGAGAAGCACATTACAACATTGCTGCAATTGCAACAAAAACAATTTTTAAACAAAACAACATGAATTATTAAGTGCAGTCACACTGGAAGAAACACAGAGAAAAATTAGTTATAATCATAGGATCTGATAATAAATAATTGAGCTTGTTTTTACTAAAAATTGTTGTTTTTCTCTGTCCTAAAAACATTTCTTTATCTTCATAATGATGAAAAAAATATATCATCAAAATCCATAAATTTGTCAATATCAATAAAACATGCATCGTAATAGAATAATATCTTTAATAAGCTATTTGAGATTTTTAATAAAACTTGAGAAAAGATTCAGAGAGGTAATGTATTTTCATTCAGACATTTAGCATAATTCATTTTTACTGCTGAAATTCAGGACTATAAGTGAATCTAAGTGCCCAGATAACTGTTTCTATAGTTGCACATTTGTTTTTAAAAAAAGGTATACATTTAGAAATTTTTGAGAAATTTTTCTTAGACAGCTTTATTTTCGAAACATGTGATTTCCAAAACAACTGAACGAACCTTTGTGCGATTTACTTAACCTGTAATCTTTAAACTTCTCAAAACTAAACACTAAGAGGCGAGCTAAAATCAACAAGACAAAAAACGATTGGCTTTTTAACTAATTTTTTGTCTCATTTTGTTAATCTATTGACAATAATACAATCATTTTTCATTATTGGGCAAAATGTTTTACCTTTCTTCTTATAATTTTCTCTAATGTTTTTCGAATTCAACTATATGCTAATAAATGAATACAAAAATTCACAAGCATACTAACTAATTTGTTTCCTTTAAATATGGTTTAATGATGTCATCTATTTATGACCAACATTCTTGAAATCTTTTTAAAAGCACTAATTTCTGATTCCAAAAAATTCCATAATCCAATCTTTTGATAAGAGTGACTGGAATAATTTATTTGTTAATATCGTTTGATTTTTTTAGCCAAAAGATGACATCGAATATGCTGTTGCCAATTTTATTTCCCAGTTTATGTTTAATTTGAACAATGAAATTAATTTTTTAATGAGTTTAATTTTAACTATTAATCAATAGACTGAAAATAGCTAGAAATATGATTCTTAGTAATTCAGTATAATTAGTTTCTTTATAATTTGAGAAGAATTACATAATTTTGTAATTATTTCTATTATACGATGTTCAATTATATAAAAAGTAATAAACGAAATTACTAAAATTTAACATGCCTTACCTAGTTTCAAAAACAGCAATCAAATTTATTTACTAATTTGTTCATGTTTATGTTCGGTATCATGTTCTGTTTTTTTTAAAACAGAATATAAAAAGTAAACACACAATGCGAATAAGAAACTATTGTAATAATTGATGTAAGAATTTTAAAAACTAGCACGAACATTTTGAAATATACGATTAATTTAGCTATTTTTAATAATATTAAAAGAAAAAAATTCTTTGTAAAATAAGTCTTTAAAGAGCTGCCTTTTCAATTATTTTTATTTTTCACTTTCTGCAGTAAGCATTAAAATTAAGTTAAAACTTTTTAATATGATATAGAAAATTAACTTTTGGTTAAGGAAACTTTTTAAAAGATTAATGAATATCCAATCTAACTTATTCAAAAATGATTTGTAATCTGTTAGTATCTATATATATATATATATATATATATATATATATATAGAGAGAGAGAGAGAGAGAGAGAGAGAGAGAGAGAGATCCTTTATTTGAATAAAATCATCAAAACTAAGTTAAAACAGTGCAAAATTAAGCTTACGAACAATCCTAATGCAAATGTATTAAGGAAAATTCTTTCAAAACTATTTTAAGAAAGAAAAGTATTTCAAAAACATTTTTCATTTTCTTTAACTCAATACTAAGTGTTAAAAAAAGCAAAAATGAAATTTCGAACTTCAAGTTGCCAAATAATGGCGCAATAATTAGGGAAATTGATGTCTCGAAGAAGAATTTCTGACTCCGACAGAAAATTAATATTTCTACAAATTGTGTCTTCATAAAAAAAGAAAGTTCTGGCATAGTTTTCCAATGGCCGACATCATGAAATGTGCGGAATTGTCATTAACATAATGTATTATAATCAACAGCTCTTTTCGCTGTGTCGCAACTGTTGAAAAGATTTTGTTTTCTCTTTTCAAGATTAATATGAGCCACGGGGAAGAAAACTGTTGCCATAACATCGAGATAAATTTGTCTCGGAATGTGGGAAATGCGATTGCGAATGATTAATTACGAATATGGGACAAATATTTCGATGTGGTAAGTCATTGATAGTCAAACAAAAGTTTTAATAGCTTCACGATCACTCTAAATTATTTAGAAGTTCGCCTGGTTAAACAAGGAGAATAATGAACATCTTTTTTGCATTCAGATGATCTAACAATCTTATGGATAATGTTTTTTAAGAGAGTAAGAGCAATCAAAGATGTATGATTAAAATTATAAATGCTGAACTTAACATTAGTTTATTTCAGACTACTGGATCAAATAAATGAAACAGGAATAATTAAATAAAGGAATGAGATTTCTATACAGACTAAGAGATGATTAATTAAATTAGTTTGATTACTGTATTGCTAAAAATTATGATACGAGAGAGAGGAGGAATAATTATTGAAATAAGCAAATATATCAAACGTCATTATTTCAATGCCAGAATAAAGATTTCATAATATTCGCAGCTTTGATCATCATTCATAAAGCATCAAAATGTTTTATAATTTATTGTGCAATTTAATTTATTATTTTACTAATCATTAAGTTGTACGCCTCGCATATTTTACTGGAAAGAGTTCCTCAAGCCGGCTTTCTGGCACAGAGGTAGCGCGTTTTACTCGTGTTCTGTGAGTCCCGGTTCGAGCATGGTTGTTCTATCTGCGAGATGTGAGAATGTGCCCCTCCCGTAAAAAAGGGCTGTGCAAGCGTGTGTGTGTGTTTCATCCTCATATGAGTTAGAAGTCAGGCTTCTGCCCTCGGGTGCTCAGGGGTGCATACCCTCAGAAGCTACTACACCCCTCTTTCCGTGGTAAAAAGTGGACACAGCATCATCATCAAGAGTTCCTCAAAAATAAATTGCATCAAAAACATAAATGTGAAAAAGTTTACCTTTAAAATTGAATTTATAGTATGGATTTGTTAATAGATTTGAAGGATGGAATTTATGTATTAAATATTTAGATTATATACTAAACGATAATACAAATCCTCTTTTAAAAAGCGAATTTTTATGAAGAAACACGATTTTTTCCCGTGAAGGTGAAGAATACGAGTTGAATTCTTGCGAAAATCAGTTATTCTTCTGATAAATTATTTATATTAATTGTAATTATTTAATAACAAGTAACTAAAATAAAAAAATTCATTTGTAGACCTAAGTGGGAATTAACTTAAATTTTTTCATATATATATTACTTGTTTTCTGAAGAAAAGGTGTAAAAATAAATGAAATAATTGTCATTAAATACAATATACGTTGGCAATACAAATATTAGAATCAATATAATTTAAACCCTATATCAAAGTTTAAATGGTCAAAAGTCAATATTTTTGACAAAATAAGACTTTTTACATAATATAAACATATTTCTTAAATATAATTTGCTGTTGTGTTAAATGACAAGTTTAATTAGATTCTACTCTGAAAGTAAGAGTAATTAACAGATGCCCCTTCCACACACAAAGGATAAAATAAAAATGAAAAATATCTTAATAGATAACAACCGATTTTAGATCATTATTAAAATCGCAAATTATGTTTTTTGGTCATTGATTACAAAATATGTATTTAACTTTAAGTAAACATAGTATACGATATAAGGAAAGTTAACTTTTCTATAAAATTTCAGCATATATTTTTAAAGAGTACCTCTAAAATTTATTCAAGGAAACGGCTGATTTAATTCAAGATATAATTTTTTTAATCTTAAAGAAGTGCTTTTTCACCCAGAAAAATGTTATCACAAAATCTTGTTAAAATTAGAAATAGCATATAAATAATCTGATTAGTAAATTAATAATAATGCATTTTGACCAACAAATTCAATTTTCTTTCAATCCAAAAACAATTATACGCATCCATTAATATCGTTTTAATCTATATTAAGTTAATCAAGATTAAATTATTTGCCTTATAATTAGATTTCTTGGGTATTTTGTCTCCTCCAATGTTACTTTAATATGGAAGCAATGTAATTTAAATAAAGGATGGTTCTTTAAGGTACTTTGAAAATTCTCGTCTTGTACCATATTAAAAGATGATTAATGGATAATTTAACTCTTAATTGATCACATTTGATGTAAATTCTTCAAAATCAAACCATTACTAGGCTTTTCTTTTATATTAACAAATGTAAAGAAAAAGAATATAATGTGTATGTTTTCTCATATAAAAAAATCTGAAGCACGGTTTTATTTTAAAAGTAAAAAACGGTAATTATGTTAATGATTAAACTTGGATGAATAAAAACATATAAAAAAGCTCTAGACATTTTAAAATGAAATCAATGGAAACCTAATTTCGGTGGTGATGTATATTAATAATTGATGGGGTATTTGAACTCTAAGCTCTAAGGTTACAGGTATTGCTAGTGTCGAAAAAGTATCATTATGAAAACAATTAATCACTTTTTCCTAAATTAACTTGCAAAAAAATCCCTATAAAAATCTATAAGTATATGTAGGGATTTCTTTACCATGTGTGGCTTTAAGAAAAAGAATTTTAGGTATCTTTAAAAGAATTAAGGATTTTAGGCTTAGAGCGTGAAAACATGATGAATTCAGCAATTTTATAGAGCGTGTGTAGAATTAATAAAAATGCTATTGCACACACACACACACACACACACACACACACACACACACACACACACACACACATATATATATATATATATATATATAT
>JAOUZG010017606.1:6003194-6075540 GCA_026289955.1 Argiope argentata | reverse complement strand
ATAGGATGAAATTTCACACGTCGTCTATCAACTTCTTTCTAGTCAAAATAAATGAAAGGAAGAAACGCCGAGAAAGACGAACAAAAGAATATATATCTATGGTGCTTCCCAGAAGACGGAAACATTTGATGATTTGAAGAATTCAAAGTTTCGAGAAAAGAACAGTATTTCGATAAAAAAAGAAACAAAGAATTTACGCAAAGCAATAGTTTTCTCTTTGCTGCCAGATTTTCTTTTGTTCAGACGATATTTTTCTTTCAACTCATTTCACACAAACAAATATAAACTGCAATTAACTCAACAATTAAAACTCTTTGTAAGTGTAATATATATATTAAACTTTATAACACGTTTAATATATACTCATGCAAATTTTTTTGGATATTTCTTTAAGAAAAAAAAAAGATGAAAATGAAACTTGATATGCACACTTCAATGTATCATCTCAGAACATCATTTCTTGAACCGCCAAGCACCACGTGCTCGTGCAAGTTGAATTATATTTTTATTCATTTTCATTGTCTCATTGAATGAGTCGCTTTAGTATTGCAAACGATCCAAAAAAACTTTGTCTTGCATTTATAATTTAACAAAAATATCACATCTCCTGTTTATTTCGTATCATATAATCACGTGCTCAAAAGGACATTTTTCTAGGTTTTATTTGCTGCAGTCATTGACTTATTTTTTTAAACCAGAGCTTTCATAAATGCAATGGCAAAGCGTCATTAAAAGCTGATTTTTTGAGATGCTCTTGCAGATAATAAAATTTTTATTTTTCGTCTATCGATTTTTGTTGATTCCAAAAACCTCATCCCAAAAACAACATCATGTTCTGTCATGATAAAAAAATTAAGAATGAAATGTTATGGAAGAAATATTATCTTATTGCATCATTAATGTTTTTGAAAAATAACATATTCCTGAGATTGTAAATACAGAGAAACAGAGGAAATAAAAATTACGACAATTCATCATATTGAAAACGCGGAACTTAAGTTTAAATTTCATATCTGAATACTAATTCTATTATATTATTATTATTATTTTAAAAAGTGATGTTATTTATTACTCAAATTATCTAACTTTAAAATCGTATTATAATAAGATGATGTTAAAGAAATTTTCTTTAAAGAAATCAGGAGTAAATCAGCGGTTGTAGTCTCCCCAAAACTTGTCGCATATTCTAATAAACTTGCCACACCAGAGAAAGATTTGAATGGCACTGAGGAATAGTAACGAAATATTAACTTTTGATGTGAATTTGGCTTTTTAATGAAACTATAATGTCATCCTTGGCGCGTTTTTTGGCGATTGTTCTCTGACATGTGGCTAATAATATTTGAAAATGAAATTTGTACTTTAGATAAGTTTTACTCAAATGATTGAAGCAAAGACTTGACTCAAAACTGCATTTGTTGTCACAAAATCCTGTATAAAATTTGATATATTTAAGTCATTAAATTTTTGAATTATCGCGTTTACATTTTACTAAAATTAGAGATCGACAGACAATCTACTTTTTGTTGGGTTTGGCTCAAAATTTGGCAGATATCTATTTTATAGACGTTAAATAGGTACTTATGAATTAAGCCGTCGATCTTTATCGCAAAATTTGATGACGTCGCCAATGAGTTGTTAAACCACCAATATTGGCCAACAACCGTCATTATTTTAAAAACTGTTGAAATCTTGTCGTCCGCCATTTTGTTGTTTTCGCAATAGATCATTATGCACTTTTTCTGTTATGATTTTTTGACAAGTTAAACTGATTAAAATTTGGGATTTGTCTACCAATGCAAAAAGTGCAATGAAGTATTTCCAAAATTATGGAATTATTCCATCTAAAAATATATGTTTGATTGGACATAAGATGAGTAATTAGGTGAAAGTAGACAAACAATGGCGTTGTAATGCTCTGGCCACCTAAGTAAATTGGCTCGAGGAGGTTGGCGACCGTTGGCACATCGACGGCCTAATACGTAAGTACCGTTAAATATATGTACCGAATCGTATTTGTGTAGCTCCCACCATTTTGTAGTAATCGTATTAAATTGTATTCGTACAACCGGACAGACGAAATTCTTCTGAATAGATTTTGCTCAAAATTTGATAGAAATATGCAAACTGTGTAAAAGCCATATATCAAATTTCTACTTCAAAGATATGTGGATTTTACTTTTTTACAGACTAGCAGACGGACAGTTTCCAAAAAAATGTGTTTTTCGTACAGGGAGATCTAAAACGTGGAGATTCATCAAAATCTGGTGTTCGAATTTTTGACAATTAATTCCTCTACACTATGTATGCCAGAATGTGAAATATGCAAAAATATATAATTGAAACAAACATTTATAATTGCTTAGATTGGATAAGACTATTAAATAGTGTACATTATTTTCAATACCCAAAGCCGGCTTTTTCTATGTAGGGGCCCGGGTGCAAGAAACCATTTGGGGCCCTAAGTTTTTTTTTTCAAAGTAAAAAAAAAAAAATTACAAGCATGAACACATATTACTATTGCTTGTCTATTCAATGAGAGACTTTTTTTTGTTTGTTACTTCAAATTATTACTTCAAAAAATCGCTTTTTATTTGCAATTTTTTGGATGCTCGGTATACCAAGTGCATTAAGCGACGCATCAGTATTAAACATTTCATAGCGTGAATTATCAAAGTAATATATGTAATTTAACCTAGTAAGTGAGGCAAACTTTACATTTATAATAAGTTGCACTCTTGCACTAAGTTGTAACATATCTTTCAACTTCGTATATTTCAAAACCTACCGGCCTTGCGATTGCTCCAGTTAAAACATCTTCCTTTCTTCTTTTCACCCCGTTATTACCTTTTCAGAATATTATTTTAGTACTTAAAGATGTTGGGGGTCCTCAGTCGCGATGCCCCTATGCATAGCATCGGTTGCATCCCCCAGATGGCTGGCCCTGTCTATAGCGATGGCGAGGAAGGAATCAAATATGAATTTTACTTAATTTTTTTTCTGCACAAATTCAGTGTGGAATTCATAATTATATTTGAAACATACTAATGGACCTAATTTCCATACTACATGAGGGGGGGAATGTTTTCTCCGATGACTTAACATACATTGAATCTTCGGGCATGATAATACTTCTTGGTACTTTAGTACTAACTTGGTGACATCAGATTTCAATTCTTTAATCCACTAGTCCTGAAACTGAGACTCTATCAAGAGATCAACAGAGAATCAACAACATTAAAAGAAAGAAGCAGAACAATGGCGATTTTTGCATCACATTACCTTTACTAAACAAAATTCGTAAGTCTATATACTTTGAGAATTCCATGAATAGCTAAGATATTGTTACAAGCGGGCGAACGCGCCGAGAAGGAGAAATCGTTGGCGACGCTTCACAAGGGGCTTCGCGCCAGCCGAGTTTATTTGGCGAAGGGAATATTCTGGTACCCCCCAGATAGTTCCCGGTGCGCTGTGTTGCTTCGCCTGCTTTAGGGCGCGCACTTGCTGGTCTATATAAGGGACGGGTTGCCGTAGCTCCGGCAGTTAGTTAGAGTTTTTTCTCGGAAGGGAAGCGTCCAGCTGGACTAGCGGATTACTTTTCTCGCTTGTTATTAGTTATCTGTGTTTACGTTTTCTGTTAACGTTGTATTACTCAGCTCGATGCGATTTACTATTTACTGTGCTATACGATAGCTGTTTTGCAGTCTGTTTTTATTGTGCGTAAGGCTTGCATTTACACTGAGACTGTTGACTGCTGGATTGTTTTTATCTGAAGTTTTACTTTATTAAGTCATCCTGTAAATACCTGTAAATTTATTTGTTTGTGCTGTCCTCAAATAAAGTCCATTCAGTCCGAACTCGCTAGGCTAAAAACGTAACAATATATTACAATATTTTCTGGAAGGATACATTTCAGAAAATGTTTAATTAAATTGAATTGAATTTGATGAGTGTGAAAGATATAATTCCTCGGTGATCACTGGATGGGTGTCTAAGGCCTTAACTCATAAAGTGAGTGGGCAGTAACAATCGAAACTTAAAACTTCAAAGAAAGAATAGGATGAATGGAATTCGATTGAGAGTATTGCATAAGAATTAAAAACTAATGGTAGTGGTTTCTTCGAAAATTTCTCTTATACTGTCAAATAATGTGCTGGTCTATTATTAACCCTTGTGATGTCATCAAAATTTAGCCGAGTGATTACTCCAAATTTGTCTTTAAATTTGTTTATTTATAACAATCCCAGTCTGAAAAAGCACAACATAAAACACAAAAACAGTGTGAAAATTATGCATTATAACTTGTGTAAACCAACTTCCACCAGGCATCCAAGCTTTTCATTCTTAACACTCCTAAAACAACCCAACACACCACATTCACGTTCGCTCTGGCCGGCAAAGCTCAGTCTCCTACGCTACCTGAATGTCAATCATATTATTAATATTAATACTGTGATGACATCTATCGGTTGTTCGGATTACTACCAGGTCAAATTCTGTACACCATATGGCCTAGGGTAACAATGGTCACATAATAGCTTATCAGATTGCGAATTTCGGTGAATTTTTCAGACAATTAATCGTGGTTAATATACAAATATACATTCGTATTTTGTACGTTTTTCGATCGACTTAGGTCAAAATTTTACACAAAGCTAAAATTGTTGTCAAAAAATCACATACCAGATTTCCTATATTTAAGTTATTGAGTATTTGAGTTATCGCATTTGCTTGTTTGCAAAAGTACCGTTCGACAGACAGTCAACTCCTTGACGGAAGAGGTTCCAATTTTGAAACTTATTCTGTATTTTAAAAGTTAAATCTGTACATCAAATTTTATTCATCGGACGCTCTTCTTTTTTTATTTATCGTGAAAGATAACTCTCGCCAGATTCTTTCTTTGAAGTGTGAACTTTCGACTGCTATTGCTTCTTCATTTTATGAGATGCGATCTCAGAGGCCTTTTCTTTGAACAACGAGGAAAAATATTTTTCTTATTTATCAAATTCAATTTAAATTCCTCCGATATTTTCCATTCCATTCTTTTGTATGAATATATAAAATGTTTCATAGTTAAAAACTTAAGTTTTATTTCATAAAAATATTTTTGAATTTCCATTCTATATACTTACTAATGAATAAAAATATTTTTTTACAAAGAAAGCATTTTTAAACAGAATAGAATTTTAAAAACAAACTTTTATAAATGTACTTCATGAATGTTTTATTTTAATTGCTATCCACTTTTCAGTCATTAATTTAAAATTCATTCCCTTAAATATTACAGGATCTTAAAATAGCATTTTATAACAACATATATAAATGAATTTTAATGAATTAATTGATAATTGTTATAAAAATATTAAAGTAGCATATTCTTGTCAAGAACACAAAATGTACATTTTTCATATGAAAAGATAAAGGAAAATCGATAACAAATTTTTATCTTTTCCCACATGAAATTTATTAAAGTTAAATAAAATTGTAAAATAAGATGGGAATATTTTAACAGTAAACTTATCTATACTGAGTTAAGATTATTTAATGTGTTTCATATTCCTTCAATACTACAAATTTAATACATACAAATACAAATTTAAAATGCACTACTGTGAAACGATTAGACTTGAAGTAAACCGTGTACTTATCGAAGCTCTATTTTTATTCAAATATATTATAATTTAAAGAATCAGACTCTGAATTAAAAGCCCATAATTGCTCAATTAATTGTTGTTTTTATCTAAAATAAATATCAAAAAGGTAGAATGATTATTGATATTAGAAAAACTAAAAGGCAAATCTAAAGTGGTAACTATCATCATTTATTTTGAATAATTGTACAAAATCTCAATATTTTTATGTAAATTTATATAAACGGACTGTCTCTTCTTTATACGAAAGCATACCGGATTTTCTTACAAGAATATACTGTCTCAAAGCAGTAGTTGCTGAAGTTTCTTGTTTTATTTCAAAAGTTCAGAGCTTTTCTTTCTTCCCTGGAGGTATAAGTATTGTTTCGAAATGTTTTTTTTTTTTTGTTTGTACGTCTGGATCGTAAAACATCCTCTATTATTTTTCCTGAAGAAGAAAATAATTTTTGAAAACGACCATGCTTTCACTCTTTTCAAATTCAACAGCAAAAAGGGCAAGCAAAAAAAAATAATCGCTCTTTTCATTCGACCATGCCATATACTTCCATATAAGAATGTCACTTAAAATAAGTTATCAAAAGTAGTTATGTTAGTTTTTGCAAACAAAAGATTCCTGGCTGACACTTCTATTGATGTTTGTCAAGTAATTTCAATATGATATTCAAAAAGGAGAAAAATAATCACGAACAAAATATCATTGTTTCATAATTCTGATGATTTCTTAAGACATTATCAAGAGGAAATAATTTTCATGTAAAAAAACTTAAAATTTGTTTATTCAGTGTTATTAATTTAATTTATTATTTATCGTTTCCACGATTTATCATCGATTTCCACAATTCCTAAGAAATATTCTTAAATATTATCACAATCGATTGATCACAAACAAATATATTCAATAATTTCTTTGAATCGAATGACAACGGTAATGACAATAAATTTAATACCTAAAAATATGCATTATCTTTTCTTTAATCATAAATCCCAAATCAGTTATTAATAGATATAAAAATTATATATGTATAAAATATTGCATCGTATTTAATTCTCATTTTATTTTGAATGGCAATAAGCATATTTAAAATGCCTCTGCAAATACGTTGTTTTTTTTAAAATCATGTGAGAATATGATGTTATTTTGGGGATGAGCATCAACAAAAATCCGTAGGCGAAAAATTGAAATTTTATTATCCGCACGAGCATCTCAAAAAATCAGCTTTTAATAACGCGTTGCCATCACATTTACAAAAGCTCTGATTTAAAAAATAAGTTAATGACTACAGCAAATAAAGCCTAGAAAAATGTCATTTTGAGCGTGTGATTGTATGAAATGAAATAATTAAGAATTGTGATGTTTTTTAGAACAATAAATGCGAGACCAAGTTTTGTGGATCGTTTGCAATACTAAAGTGATTCATTCGATGAAACGATTAAAATGAATAAAAATATAATTTAACTCGCACGCACACGTGGTGCTTGGCCATTCAAGAGATTATATTCTGACATGATACATTGAAATAAGCGTAACATATTTCTGTTTAATCTTTTTTTTGGGGGGGAGGGCTTATTGTTTCTCCACAAACAAAATGAAAAATGAAACACAAAATGAAAACGAGAGCCATTTTTCTCTAAAACTTTTGAGAAGATATCGTGTATAAAAGAAATATATCAGAGGGGCTTAAACAATATTGCTTTGTTCAATTTACGATACTACTTCAAAAATAATGTTTACAGCTAGATGTTTAGATAACATTAATTGCTCATAAGATGCGTTGTAACGGTATTATCTCTTACGTAAGCCACAATGGATGCTTCCACATTTCGGTTATGTAAACAAGGTGGTTTCTTTTTTTTTAAACTCTGTTGTCTTTTCCCCTTCCTCGTCAGTGAAGAAGCCTATTTTGTAGTATTTAGCTCCATTTAAAGCTTTAAAAAAGGTTAAAACATTTTATGGTAGTTTTTAGTGGATAACGAAAAAAAAAAAGTTTTGGTTTGTTTTTGCTTTCGAAATTTTTCAATTTATTCGTGTAGATAATGTTTAAAGTAAAAATACTGGTTTAAATACCTGGGAAACCAATATTTTATCATTTCATTTGCAAAAATTATTCAAAATTGTTTTAAAAAATTATAAATTAATCAAACCAAAATATGAATAAAATTTTCAGTTTTAAAATTAAAAATATAATAAAATAATAATAAATATACAATAATAAATATAAAAATTTTATAAAATAGTCTTTTCTTCCAACTTAATGAAATATCATAGAAAATTTCAAATTATTACCTATAAACCTGGGCAACTTATTATTAATTGATTCGATGTATTATTAAGCTTCTATCGTTTGGTATCTATTACAAAATATTAATATATAAATAGATAGAATACCAATTCTATATTTATCAGTTTGAATTCACTGATAATTCTGAATTTAATGTTACTATAGTGTAACAGGAAAATATATTCTACCATACAGTCTAATTCTCAGTAATTCATTTAACTTCCTATTATTATAGTGTTAAATTATTGCCGAAGTTTTGATGGATATATCTATTTTGATGGATTCAAAGTCAAAAGTAAAAACTGAGACAAACTGCTTTTATTTTTTTATTATTTTTTTCCTTATCTGAAAAGTAATATTATGTACAATTAGCAATCTGAAGTAAATACATTTTTAAGGCTTTTAAATATTCAAGGAGCTTATTGCTCAACATTACATACAGTAAAAAATAATAATATATTTCTTAAGTCTTAAAATTTATAAACTTATCAGATAAGAATTATTAAAAAAATGAAATTTTATATCAAAATTGTTGAATTTAAAGTTTTATATACAGCTTTATTGTTAAGATTACATATCTATTTATTGAAATAATTATTCCTAAAATTAATAAAAATCCAAAATTATTATTGGAATTATCTTTATGATTTCCTTTATTAAGGCAATTTAATATTTATTTATTTATTATGTATCATTAATAATATTCTATTTATTAAAGCAATTTACACTAAAAATAGCCGGCTTTCTGGCACAGAGGTAGCGCGTCTTCCTCGTGTTCTGGTAGTCACGGTTCAGGAAATGGTTGTTCTTCTGTGTTCTATCTATGATATGTGTGAAGGCGCCTCTTTTTAAAGAGGGGCTGTGAAAGCGTGTGTGTTTCATCCTCATATGAGCTAGATGTCAAACATCTGCCTTCAGGTGCTCAGGAGTCCATACTCTCATGAGCTACTGCACCCCTCTTTCCGAGGTAAACGCGGACATGACATCATCATCACACTTGAAATATATCTTAATTGTTATTTTAACTTTTATCTTTGTAACAGAAAACCGATTTTAATTAACAACTTTCTTAATTCAAATTTTAATCATGATTAAGAAAGTTTGAATTAAATAACTTCATGTGTTCTAAACCTATTCTTAGTTTTATTCAATAATTTCGTATACTTTTCAAATATTGAAATGAACAGCAAATAATTCTTGAAAATAAAAGAATACAATTATAAATACATAAAAATCGAAATGAAGATTTAATAAGCTCCTCTTCGATTTTATCTTTTGAGTATTCCTTTAATGTAAAGCGAAAAGTCAAGATGTTGTAGTTAGACTGACAAGGAAACAAAAATTAAAATGAAACATAGAGTCTTAAGTCACTTTAAGCCTTTGAAAACTTCGATAGAGCATAAATAATATCTGACACCAGAAGTGAAAGAAGATGGATAGCAATTAATTATTGAATGCCTTCATTAGTATCTTATCATTTTAATGATTGAGAGCCAGGAAAGTGGATTGCACTCGCGGCTTTCATAATCTGGACTCCGCGATCTCCAGATCTTCAGCCATTCGACATTTTTCTCTGGAGTCATGTAAGTCCCTATTTCGTAAAATACTTGAACGTGAACCGTGAGATATCAAGTCACTGTAGCAGTGGCAGACATCTAGTATCAAACCCAATATCTTGTTTGGTTCAGGAATCGATTCTACGATGTTGTAGACTAGCGGCTTTCAGTGTAAACGACAAAACTATTTGGAAACGACAATTCGAATAAATGTCTGCCTGTTATTCTCATTGTTTCTTTCCCCCGGGGGGCACCTCGAAATGAAGATGAAATGCTTCATTCATGGTGGTTGGATCTCGCCACTCTTGGTGGGTACACTAATAGGTGGAGGTAAGCTCCTCCCATCGATCACGGGACGTACTTCCTACGGGAAAGGTTGTACCTTAGACAGTATTGGTCATTTAGGATAACCACAGTACCCGTAGTGTTGCTTTTGAAACAGTCCGATCATTCAACCTCCGTGGTTTAAAACCGTGTGCCTTCAAACGGATCGGAGAGTCTTCTGTGACTTCCCATTGTTCCTGCTGCAGCTTTTTACCGCGTATTGTAAATCTACGGACAAAAAATTCCGGTGCCTTGGCATAGGTGCAGCGCGTCTTCACCGACAGCTGGAAGACCCGGGTTCGAGTCCCGATTAGGGCAGGGTTGTTCTTCTGTGTGCTATCTGTGAGATGTGTGATTGTGCCCCCTTGTAAAAGGGGGCTGAGCAAGCGACTATGATGAGAGTGTAACTAAGTCGTACTCAAAGCAAGAGGCGCTCTTTTCGGCTTAAAACACGCCGATGCCTCTTTTGTCTTTGGCAAGTGCGACTAATAACAACAAAGTACAAAACATATTTTTACAGTTGCTCTCTGAATCATGTCAATTCTAGCTTATGTATTGATGTGGTTTTCCAACATCAAAAGATTGAATCCATTTTTTGTTTCTGTATCTCTTGCAATGTACTCACAAATAAAAATAATTTTTCTCCTTCGATGGTAATTCAAACATAACATATATTACGAGTTGTAATCTGTAAAAGAATGCAACAGAAGCTAATAATTGTAATCCATATCTAAATATCAGTTAAATTAATCACATTAACCATAATAAAAATAAAACAAGATGCACTCATATTTAAAAAAAAAGGTAGTAATTTCGACCTAAAAATATAACTTTTGATTTTGAATCTCTTTTTATAAAATAAAATTAGTTTTCGCTCTTCTTGATGTATTCTTTAATACATATCATTAATATTCATTTCTTAATTTTATTTCCTCCTTCATTGTGAAAAGACGTATTTTACTTTCAATATCCGAATGTACAAACAATTCAGTGGTTGTTTGCAATCATGAAGTTAGATCTGAATTTCAAGCAACTATCTAACTCAACTAGATCTAGTTATGTCTCTATACAGTGTACGTTATAAGGTTCTTTTTTAAAATTTATTAATTTAATTTCACATTGAAACAAGTCAATATATTTTTGCAATAACTTTTTGGATATGAGGTTTATTTTTTGTTTATCTTTTAGCATTCCAGGCTGGCCAACATTTATATTTGCACATTATATTATCGAAGCAAGTGTTTTATTTTATCAATAGGATAACTATTAAATGGACAAAATATAGTAATATCGGGGCCTAACCATTCATAGTTGACCAAGTATATTAATATTATTTCAGTATTTTATAGTTCAGATATTTTGTATCTTTTAACAGAATATCCTTGCAATCCATTCTGAGACTAGCGGCCTTAAACAACTTTCTTGTAGGAAATCCGAAACTGAAAGGACTTGAAAAATATTCTTATAATAACTATCATAAATTCCTATAACAGGCTACAATGAAAACTGGTATAGATCAATATAGACACAAATATGGGCCGGGATGGCCTGGTTGGTAGAGCGTTGGACTCGTACTCCTTAGGTTACGGGTTCCAAGCTCACCGGCCAAAAGATTCCCCGAGTGTGTGGCGGATGGCGCTCGTTAAATCTGTTCGTGGTCGCAAAGTCCTCCATGTCGAGAGTAATATCACTGGGGGTACTGGGCCAGGGGTGATCGTTCTCTGTTCCAGGTCTAAATTACGATCTGAGATGAATGAATGACTTTGCATGATTGTAGTCCGCCCCCTAAAAAGGGTGGTGACGTGTGTGTAGCTAAGTCTTACTCTTGGCCCTAGATGGCGCTACTTGTAAAACAACAGACGTATATTTCCAGCTTAAAATCTGCTGATGTATCAGCGGGGCTTGTCCATGGCAAATGCTATAAGTAACAACAACAAACACAAAAATAATACAAAAAGCCTTGCAAATTTTTAGCACCCTCTTTGACCTCTTTGCATGAGATTGGACCGCTGATTCGAATGCCAACTGATTCAATTTAGCGATATTTCTTGTTTTTTCCGCTATTACATCGGATATTAAAAAACATTTTTATATTATTTTAAAAAATTCTAATAACTATATTTAAATAATTGCCGTGTAATTTTGATCCCTCAGGTTTAACAATATTTTTGTAATTATTTACTAGTCATTTCCAATAAAAATTTGAATGCTTCTATGAAATTCAACCATTTTTCCTTGTTCTGTGGAATATTTCATCGTTTAATTTTTGCTCTATTGTTAAAGAGTATTATTGCTAAAAATATTCACAGGGGGAAGGAATCTGAAAACGAAATTACAAGCTGCAAGAAAGACAACAAGGAATTGAAAACATATTCCCTGATACTTACTTTTTAAATTATAATGGCATGAGTCATCTCTTCAATTATAAAATTCCATTACGTAAGGTTTATCTTTATATTAACAACAGTTATAATCGTGTCTATTATCGCCGTTATGTAAATGTAAAAGAAAGGAATTTTGTAAACAATAAAAAAAATGAAAATGAAATCTTCGGTCGTAAATTTCAAGTTACATTGTGAGAGCATTATTATTTTTAAGTCTTAGTTAATTTAAGTCCTTAACCAATTTAAACCGGCTTGAAACAATAACGAGACTTCTCTATTGGTCTCCATTCCTCTATAATGTATATAAATGCATCTGATTTCAACGAAACATACATAATAATAATGGAATACTGGTAAAAAATATTTTTGCCCGTAAATTTCGATAATTATTTTTTGCTTATAAAAACCTCCTAGTCAAATTAACATCATGTTTTCGTATGACAATAAATAAAATAACATATTTCAAAAACAAAATAAAAGATGGAAATAAACTCATCCTTACGATCAATATACTTGTATACCTATATATTCCCTGATAATTATTCTATAATTACATGAAACTCAACTTCTATCATTCCAAATCACTGGGTTTATCTTTATATTTATTGGATTAAACAATAGTTAAAAGAATAGTGTCTATTGCATTTTATAAATGTAAAAGAAAGGAATTAAGTAAAAAGTTTTAAAAAAGTAAAATAACATATTGCAAGAAAAGATGATTAAAATCAACTCATTTTTACGATCAATATCTAGAGAGAAAAAATTTATAGTTATTAAGAAAAGCATTTTAATTTTTTTATGAGTAAGTTTTATAATCTGTCATTAAAAACGTTATCATCGCAGACTAAAAACAAATATTCCATAATTTCTAAATTTAGAATTCTTTCTTGAGGCGTGTCAAGAAGTTTACATTAGCGTCAAGAAATCCAACTCTCACGAGACCATTGGTTTTTCAAATAATATTCTGTGGACCGGAACCTATTCATAATGAAGTTTTCTTCTTAATGAGAAAATAAAGAGGAAAAATGGAAATTCTTCATCAACCAAATTCAGCCTTATTTTCTGACTCGGGCAGAATAACACTAACCTACATATTAAGTCATACGGACATCTGAAACAGAAAAAGAGATGCAACCAGCTGACACAAAGACAGAATGAAAATGATTTTTTTTACTAAAGTTTAATCAAAATTTTCGAAAGCGAACGATTTTTATTTTTAATTAACAGAGTTTTCAAATATATTCTTATAAATCCTCTTAAAAAATAATTCAAGCTAGTTATTTATTGATTACTATCAAGATAATTACTTAGCAAACGATATTTTCCAATATGACATTCAGGCAGAATTATAATGAGTTTTTTCTGCTAAATTCAAAAAAAATTTTAGGGAATGTATCATTTTCATTTTTAAATATCATTTTCAAATATATTAGTATAAATATGTTTAAAAAATTCAAAATGGCACTTTATCGGTTTGGCTATCAAGATAATGCTTTAACAATCGATATTTTTTCATTTATGTTTTACTCAAAAAATCTATATAAATTACTCAAATTAAAAAAGTCTCCATAAAGAGCATTGAAATTGTTAGCCTTTAGAAAGTGGGATTACCTGAAATTTTATTTACAAGAATAAATTACATAAGTTTGGTTGGAAAACGCGTAATTTGTATTATTCAAACAATAAAAGCACCAAAATATTTTTTTCAAAAAATCCTTTTACACAAGTTCAAAATGGCTAATTTTGTTTATTACCAAATAAAGAATAAATAATTATTTTAACATGATAATGTTTCTAGATTGATATCAATCTGATATCTGTAAATTAATATGCACGAGGAATACATTGTTTAATGCATTCTATTATAAAGACCGTTGGAATAAAATCAAAACCAAGTTTAGCATGAAGTTACTGCTTGTGTAGTGAGGGTTATCACTAACAGAGTTTAAAATTTGTTTATTAGATATTCTTTCAAAATCAATTAAAAATTTCTAATGATTTCTAAAAACAAAATTTTTGCTCATAAATATTTTCATACCCTTTATCAATTATATCAAATTTATGGCCTCGGAAATTTTCTTTAATTTTAACAGACGGAAAAAAGATTTATAATTATATTTCAGAATAATATTTTTCATTACTTTTAATCATTGAGTTTGTATTGAGGCGAAAGTAATTATAAATATATCAAATATTAATAAATATTTAATATATTTATTATCACTTTCATGTTATAGCTGCCATATATGGAAGAATAAATTCTTAAAATAAACATTCAAGCTTAAAACATTAACATGTTACGATGTTTCGAACTAGAATTTCGAATTTCTTTTAAATTCTATCCTTCCTTTTTCGACTTTTGTATGCGTGTGTGCGTGTAAAAAATGTATGTATTTGCACAATATTTATACATGAGAGCAATCAATTAATTGACTTGCAGATAGAATACATTTTTCTATAATTTATTGAAAAATTCCAGTTGAAATTAATGAAATTACATAGCAGTAACATAAAAGATAGCTTCCAAATAGTTTCAATTGAATTTGTAGTCTTAAATACTACATGATGAAAATAATCAAACCTTTTATCATTCATTTCACCATTTCAAAAAATTTGCTGAGGTGGGTGGTGTTTTTTTATTTCGATTTTATTTCATTCATTATTTTAAGTGCTCGTCTAAGGTTTCGATGTCTGGAAGAGGGAAAAAAGAACCTTAAAAAATAAATTTAAAAAAAACCGCTCGAAAGATTGTATGATGTTATTCTTCTAAATAAGGAACCCTCTTGAAGGAATTCGGTCGTCACGTTGTTGATTTCAAAGCACTACAACTTTAAGTGTCAGAAAAGAAGACTGTTGAAAACCAGTCTGATTTTCGAACTATTTCCTTACACGATGGAATGAAGAAAAAAAATTATCGCGTTTGATACTTGAAATCTAGTTTGTTTATACCCACTAGAGGCCATGAAATATCTTCTAATAATAAATTATGCTAGTTAATTATTAAATGTTCTTAAATTTAAAAAATGCTATTTCTGTAATCAGAAGAGTGCATAAATATTGTATAATAAAGATAACTTTTATGTATGTGATTTTTTTTTCTGTTACAGAAATGACATTTTAATGCAACAGAAACAGAATAACGTTTTTACTTTTCGTTTGACTTAGTCATATTTTCTCAATTATTTTTGTTTTGACAAACACGTTGGTGATTAGATTCCCTATATAACAGCTTATACCTATTTTGAAAGTTTAGATTTTTCACTTCCTTACCTATTGGTGAAAGTTAAAGCACAAACTAAATTTTAAAAATAAAAACTAATCAAATATTTGAAGCAGACAATATCCCTATTTTAAAATATATTGAATTTTGTATAGGTTGTTCCAAAATTACATCAAGATTTGAATTTGGCACCATTCTTACAATAAAGTGTTAGAAAACGTATTATAAAAAGCATTTGATCACAAATAATTTAGGGTTAAAAAATGGAATATTACGAGATAGAACAACATATTTTCATTGCTGAACAATATTTCAAAAATAATTAAAAGTTTGGTGGCCACAACTGAAAATTTTGAGAATTGGCTCCCTAGATCGCATGCTTTAACACCACTCAATTAATTTTTATGGTATTATTTGAAATTAAAGATCTATTGTCTTGAAGCCCACAAGATGCGTGCATTGAATGAAGAAATTCAGCCATAATTAGGCAAATAAGTCATGGATAATTTCGACAAAAGGGTACGTATGTGTCAGCAAGGCTGTCGAGGTCCTTTGCCCTACATGTTATTCCCTAAACAACTCTATTATGTGTACTTTAGTATTCAATAAAAATATAGCAACTTAAAGAAAAAAAACTGTTTTTTTTTTATTTGATTCAAATTTTGCGTTAATACAGTATTCCATTGTGTAATGCTTCCTTTTCAATAACCTAAACAATGTCAAATGATTTTTAATAGAGTTGATAACGTTTTAAGGCCCGAATGTGGCAAAATCAAATCTTGCTTTAATTTTAGATCTACCTTTAGTTCTCATCTGCTTGCAGATTAATGAAGATATTGCTAATAGCTAATTGACCTTAATGAAGATTTATCGTTTGCCTTGATCACAAAAATAACACACCTCAAAATATTATTAATGTATTTACTCTTCATTTACTTCCATTTGAAAATGTCATTGAAAACTCACAAAAGTATTGAATCCACAATTAAACATTCAATGACAGCTTGTATCAGTTTTTTTTATCATGTCAGAACATGATGTTGTTTTTGGGATGAGGTTTTTGTCGTCAACAAAAATCTGTAGGCGAAAAATGGAAATTTTATTATCTGCTTGAGCATCTCAAAAATTCAGCTTCTAATAACGCGTTGCCAGAAAAAGTTTTTTTTTTTGATCGTTTGCAATACTAAAGTGACTCACTCAATGAAACAATTAAAAGGAACAGAAATATAATTTAACTTGCACGATCACGTGGTGCTTGGCCGTTCAAGAAATTAATGTTCTGACATGTGACATTGAAATATGCAGAGCAGATTACATTTTAAACTTTTTTTTCCGTAGAACCCAGTGACAAATTCGAAAGGTGTTTTTGAATTCGAAACCAGGAAAGAAGTTTTATTTCTGGCTAAAATCTAAAAGATTACATTTACAATAAAACCCGTTTGATTATCATACACCTTTTCCTGATTTTTTACGAATTTGTAAATATTGAAAATCTTAATTAAAATTATGACACCGTACATGGAAATACAATTAACCTCTCACACAACGAAACGAAATTAAATAACTTTTTGCATCTACTTTACTGCTGCAAAGATTACATTTTTAAAAATTTGATGCAGACATACGAATCAAACTTTGCGTTCTCCGATACGTGGGATTAAAAGTTAGAATATCGATT
Organism: Argiope argentata; assembly: GCA_026289955.1. Classification (NCBI taxonomy): domain Eukaryota; kingdom Metazoa; phylum Arthropoda; class Arachnida; order Araneae; family Araneidae; genus Argiope; species Argiope argentata. The sequence goes on along the minus strand of JAOUZG010017606.1, from coordinate 6,058,448 downwards.
AATTTTTTATATCATGAATTTCAAATATTTATTTTTAATTACAATTATAATAGCTTTAACAAAAGTGTATTTAATATTCTCACCGATCAAAAATAAATGTGCAAGTAAACAATCACAGTAACTAAAAAATATTATTGGAATCTTTTATATCTAAGTTAATATCTGGTAACCTTAATTGTTGATGCTAGGAACAGTCAAAATTAGGGCTAAGGAATTACTTTATAGTTCTTAACTTCGAAGAAAGGTATTAATTTATTCTTATTATAAGAATAAATTAATACCTTCCTTCGAAGTTAAGCAAATTCCAAATATGCTTTTCGTTTTGTTTTTTAAAATATCTCAATTTTTTTAATGTTTTAACGAATTGAGTCATGAACATGCGTGATGCCATATGGAAGATGAAAAATAAAAGCTTAAAATCCTCTAAAAGAATTAAAGATATTTTTTGTAAACTTCATTTAAAAAATCTTTGGGCGAATTTAATTTATGCCTTTTAAATACATTTCATATTTTTAATATATTCGTTCTTTTTGTAGATTAAAATATTTTAATACTTTTCTTAATAATATTTTTTAACAAATGATCTCAAATCTTTCATAATAATCTTCTTTGTGCTGCAATATATAATATAATTTGTGAGGGGGGGACAGCATATTCCAGTAAGAAAATTTATCAAACAATTAAGCAATTTATTGCTTTCTTGAACAGTACAATAACGGTGGTTATCTGGATCCATCGCTGATGGGGATACGTACTCCTTTTGGCAGGCGTCGGCATGTAGGTCCAGCCACAAAGAAAATAATTTCGCGTAAGTCGCAATATCAGAAGTACTGTCTGTGGCAATTGACCATTCAGAAGTGGATGAAAAGTTTTCTTTTTATTATTTTTATCTCCTTCGTGAGTTGTGAATAAAAATTTTAAGCATTTATACCTTTAAAAAATACTAACAGTTAGATATCAGCAATTATTGTTTATCTGATGCAAATATCATACAAAAAAATTAAAAATATACCAGCTCTTGATTAAATCATAAGCATTTAAGCAAAAACTTTTTAAGTCGGCATCCTGGCACAGGCGTGCGGGTCTTTCCCGTGATCCGGATGTTCTGGGTTCAACCCCAGATTTGGACATGGCTGATGTTCTTCTCTGTTCTATCTGAGAGGTGTGGGAATGTGTCCCCCTAAAAAAGAAGTTGTGCAAGTGAATGTGACGCACGAAGTAGCTACGTCGTAATCTTGGCCTATTGGAGTTACTGAAATATCAAGAGACACTCACTCGGCTTACATCGCTGACTAATTTATCAACGGGCTCGTAAAGTTTCATAAATAGCAGTGACATTTTTAAATATATATAGTATTTTTTATTGCTTATTCTTTGATTTTTAATTAAAATAAGAATATCGGTAGAACCAAACGATTTTTAAATCATTTAATTATAAAAGGAATGCAAATTGCTCCGAACAATTCATTAAAATGGCCGATAATTAAATAATAATGATTATTATTTATTTAAAGATGATAAATTTGATAATGAATTGAGAGAGGAACTCATAGGTAAATAATCTAATCATATAACAGGTTTCCAATCAAATATCAATGCTTAAATAATCTTTTCTGTGATTGTGATATTTTTAAACTTTAAGTTACATTTAAATTTAAATTGAATTAATTATTTTTATTTCATTTAATTAAAAATAAAACTTAATTATTTTTAATGTGTTTATTGACTTTCTCATAGATTGGAGAATTCCAGAAGATATTTCGAACTTGAATAAAAACTCAATAATCCCAGAAAATTTCATAAAAGTAAATATCAACTTTCGTTTAGAAACTTCCAAAAATCAATATCATCGCCACCAAATTGATTTGAAACAGACCATAAGATAGAAATAATATATGTGATTAGTAAAATGATCATAACACCAAGCCTCTTGTACATATTCAACTTTTCTCTTGAAGTTTTATGCATCATTTACAATTAAATCAACTCCGTCTCTCATCATATAACTGTTAATTCCAAAATTATTAAATTACTCAAAATATCCAGCCTATAAAGTTTTGCTCCGATAAAAATAAAAATTGTTCTACCTAACATTTTTTTTTTACATCTTCTGCCTCAAACCTTTCTCAGCAAAATGAATCTTATTTTCCTAATTTAAATTTTGAAGTACTTTGGTGTATATTAACTGCAATTTTCTAAAATGACTTTTTGTTGATATATATATATTCCATACTGTTTTAAATTCAATCTTTCTAAATCCTTATGCTTCAGGGTATGTGGGGTTATTCTATGAACCTGCTCTCTATAGTGTAAAAAATATTTAGAAATTTCACTTTTATTTATATAAAATGGTATTATTTTCTTCAAACATATATTAACGATAATAAGTAACTATTAAAACAGATATTCCAAAATATTTTTCCTCCTAACCACTATTCAGCAGTTAAAAAATTTTCACGACTCCATACAAGAGTAAAAAATATTTTCTCTTGGTCAAAGCTGTCATAAAAAGTTTGAAAATAGTGCAATAGTGACTAATTACTAGTTATATATATATATATATATATATAAAATTAGTTCAATAAATAAATCCTTTATTATCTTCGGTTAATAATAACAAAATGATTTTTCAAAAACTTTATTTTCAATCAGAAATTTAATTCAATTTTAATTAGAAATTTTTAAAAAAGAGACATTTAATCACGAAAAAGACAGCTAAACTTAATGTTTCGTAAAAAATAAACTGTAACCATAAAATCTATCATCAGTTCCCCTTTATTCATTTATAATATGGCTCTGGCGAGTTGGCAGCTGCCTTTCGGTATACGTCAGAGACAGTCGAGTTCATTTACTGAGAGGTAGAATGGTAAGAATTGGATAGCGGTCGCAGATTAATAACAGGCTTATAATGAATATAATTATATTGAATTTAATATAGTTTTCTTTATCGTTCTCTTTTGATAAGATTCCGGTTCTGGGTATAAAGGAACGAATCTGACAAACTTTGATTTACATTCGTTCTCCCAATTTATCTAATTAAACTTGTCTGGAATTATGAAATTCTTACGTCATACCCGACAACTAATCAGAACAGTTCTTATTTTATTAATATTTTTAATCATGTTCTAAATCAATTAAATCATATTCTTAACTGGCGTACTTTCAGTCATTTGCATTTTAAAGAAATTTAAGATATTGAAGTGAAATTCAAAATAAAATGAAATAAAATAATAAATCTAATTATCTAAATAAATAACAGATTTTAAATCAGCAAAAAAAATTTCTGTCCAGATGTGAAAAATAATTCATTTTAGGTGCAAAGAATTCTTATATAATCTAATGGAATAATTGAAAAAAAAAACAATAGGAAAAATTCAGACAGAAATTTCATTATCTTTACTCAAGTCAGTCGTTCTTGAAGATTAATTTTTTTTCAATCAGAAGTTGTCATTTTAAATCCAGAACTACAATTACAGAAAAGTCCATTTTCAACAATAATTCGAAATCTTCGGAAAAATCTTAATGAATATTGCCATGATGAAAGCTATTAAACGTTACCATCATTATAGGCAAATAATATTTTTTAAAAAAATTTCTCTGTCGTTTAAGACAAAAAAAATTATATATATATAAGTAAAAAATTAAATTTATGTGCTAAGAATTTAATCAATTACGTGCAAAATTTAAATCAATTTTTAAAAAAGTGTTTTTATTAATGAAATAAAAGGTCGTTCTTAATTTTATATTCGGTTAAAGACGTTTAATTCGCTATTTTAAATATCATTAAACCTATAAATCGTTTTTTTAAAATTATCCGTCAGATGGCGCCCTTCAGATACAGCATACAGAATCAAATTAGGTTAATTATTTAATTGATAGTATATTCTAAAAATAATAAAAGATTGTATTATAACCTAAAATATGTAAATGAATCAAATTCCGAAAATTGTAACGCACCAAGAAGGAAATGGAAAATCGATAGCAAAATTCTTTTCTTTGGAAGCATGAAACATGACAGGTTAAATAAAAGTATTAAAAAAAGTAACATTTAATTATTTTATTTTTTAAAAAAATTGCATGATTATTATTTATTTTTTATTCTGGAGTATATTTTATCTTAGTTTTACTATTTTTCATCATTCTAATCACTAATGTATAGTTCCCGTTAATAAACACATCATAAACGTACATGTCTTACGTAAAATGAAGAACTTTATCTATAAAACATGTTGTGCCATAGATGTGTATTATAAAACCACATTAAATTTAGAAAAAATATAATGTTAAAATAAAAATAACCGTCTCAAGATGCGTATTGTTAAGGTTCGGATGGATCCTTGATTCGATTGATTTTGATTAAGGCAAAACAGACAGAAATTTATTTATATCAATCATTTACAATGTTTACATGCAATGTAATCTTCAGTATTCTACAACAGAAATGAAGTAAACCACAGATTAGCACTAATGAATTTTCCAGAAAAAGTAGAGATTTCACGACGCCAAGTCGCCAAATATGTCAATAAATCAACCAAATTTAAAGCCAAGAACTATGTTAAAAGGTCAAAATATTTTCAATTAAAGGAATTCGTAACAATATTTTAGTAAATGACAACAGCATTATTCTTTTCAAATTGTTGCAAAGGTAAATTTTTTCTCCTCTCACTTAAATTGTTTTTTTGATATTAATAAATTTAAAGACATCTGTTGAAAGAGGGAAAATACACAAAAAAAAAAATGACTTTCACAGAATTCACTTTTCACTTCACCTCTCTATTTGCTTCAATCGATTGTGTTTAGAAATGTGATTCAACATTCCTATTAACCATTGCATAATGCAGTATATCATCAATATATTTATAAGCCTTATGTATAGCATCAATGAACTTATAAGCCCTAGGTGCATATAAATATTTAGATTTGGAATATTTACTTATTTTAATGATCCTTAATTGGCGATTTTCTGATTTGGCGAAGATATTGGATATATTTGGTGATTTTCAAATTACCCCAAATCGCCAAGTTCTATCTATTTTTAATAATAATAAACACGTGAGTGAATGCGTATGTTGGCGCTATAGAGACCACCCCATTTGCCAAGAGCAACCAAACAGGATGCATATATACTTTTGAGAGTTGGTTGTAGATGAAGGAGCTTTTATTGGATTTTCAATTATAATTTCAATAAATTAAAAATTATATTAAGTTTTAAAACTTTTTATCATTAAAAAAATGTAAAAAAAATCAAAACCATTTCAAAATTGAAGAAATTATCTTTGTTATGATAACAATTTAACATTCATGGAAATTTTATCTACATTTTGAGTCCATTTTTAATATTTTTTTGTCTAATTTCCATCAAACGATTACATCTTGGTCTTGAAGTTCTTACTGTTTTTTTTCTACAATTATCTGATAATGTGATTTTTTTCTCTTGTTGAAACTTAAAGAAAAAAGATTTTATTTATAACCGTACAGTTTGCAAGACGTATAAAAAAATTACAATATTGTGCTATGATTATGGGATTTATAGATTATGATGTCATGAGATTGTCTCCATTGGAAAGGCTCATGTGCACCAAACATAGAGTAAGTACGACAATTAAAATAACATGATTTTAATGTCAAATAAATTTGCAGAAACATGAACGTAAAATTCTAAACAATAAAAAAAATTCTGTTTCTAAACGATAAAATAAATAAAACTAATATTTCTGCCAATGAACTGTTCGTTTGAATCGACTAGGTGTATATAAGATACCAAAAGGGTAATATATAATTGGTGCAATTGAGCGCTTTTAAAACTAGGTAGAGGTCACCAAACTCTATTATATGTAAAATATCAAGAACTTCTCCAATATAGTAGATGATGGTTTGGATTCTTTGGCGATTTATCGCAAAATCATAAAAGTACCAGATTTTTAACAAATTTTAGGACAAGTATCGTTTTTTTTTCTTTCTGATGCTTGAAATTTCTAACATCGCAAATTTCTAGTCATTTTAATTCTTGAATTTAAATATTATGGGATATGGAGCAACAAAGGCTATAATCCCCTCTAGTCATTTTCTTTCGTCTGAACGATTTATTTTGATCATTCTCCTAAAAAATGTGATTGCCGTTCATGCCACTTTAAATTCTCTATCGAAAACGTTAAAGCCTTAAACAGAAAAAAAAATCTGAAGACCAAAAACAAGTTGTGTTAGAAACTAAGGGTGATTCCAAATAATTTAAATTAAATTAGTTAAACCAGTGAATATAAACATTCCAATCCATTTTAAGACATTTATTTGTTATATTCATTATCGGAAATAGTGAACTAAATTACATTTTCAAATTAAAAATGGCCCATACATATTTTTTTAATTTAATTCAAATAACATTATTAAAAAACTGTGACCATAATGGTTGATATAAAATGCAATCTGTTCTTTTCAGATGATTGAAGAGGGGGAAATGAAGGGGGAGATAATGAAACTGTAAATTACTCTAGTAGTTGAATTTATTAATAGATTTGAAATTGGTGATTAAATGCTAAAAATGATGAACAGTTGAAGCATCAGTTTTTCTTTGGAATTTCAATAAAATCGTCATGATGATTTCCCATTAATATTTAACTCATATCTACATCATCACAATGTTGTTTTCGTAAATTTTTAGTAAGGTAGTAGGAATTGTAGCATCAACATCTTTTTCATAAATCGTATATGTAATGTAGAAAAAGTATAGTGATCGTCAAAAAAAAAAAAAAAAAAAAAAACTCGAACTCACGTTTTTGAGGAGATTCCAAGTTTTAGATATCACCGACTTCGTAAAACCTGTTTTTGGGCAATGTCCGTCTGTCTGACTCGGACAAAGACAGCTCAAAAACGCTTTCAGCTATTTAGTTGAAATTTGGTATATGGTCTTTCTATCAAATTTGAAGCTTCCTGTCTAATTTTGAGTAAAATCAGTTCAGAGGAAGTCCGTCTGTCTGGATATTCGAATATGAATTAACACGATATAAATTAATACAAAGCGAAAAGAGCATTGAACGAAAATCGGTAACAAAATTTAACATCTGTAGTACAAATAGCCGCCAAATTTTGAACCGAATACAATCACTGGGTCGGTTTGAGTTTCAGAAAAAAAGTGGATGTGTTTGTCTAAAAACGCAGTGACAAATATATCAAATTTGGTATAGGATTTTTTTACTGTACGTGCAATTCTTTATAAATTTTGTTTTAATTCGTTGAGAAAAATGTGCCCCAAACACAAATTCGACTTTTAGAAACCATTAATGCATGCCAGGGATTAATCGCCAAACAACTCGCCAAAGATAAGGAAATAGATTTAATAAAAATACTAAATTCACGCCAAAGTAAATATTTCGTAACTATTAACAGACCATGTAAGGCTTCTCTGGAATGAAAAGTTTATTAAAGAATAGGCGAGAAAATTTTGAGAAGACCACTTTCACTAGTTCAGTGTGTAAATGCAATAAGTAATACATTTAATTTCGTGTATACAGTTCGTGTTGCATTTGTCTCTAAGCCTGAGAACTCTTTTTTACAGTTCTCAGGCTTAGAGACAAATGCAAGAAAAAAATGGATAGCTTTTCTTCGTATAGTGAAAACTGATCTATATAAACTTAATACCCATCCATCATTTCAGCTGACCTTTTTTTTGCATGCGTTATTAGGTCAGATTAGAGCCTGCAAGAAGACCACAAACGGGTTAATTAAAAAACCTTTACTAATATTGCTGTGGAATAACTACATTGCAAAAAATACAAATGTTTCGAATTATAAAATACTAAAATAATATTAACATTTAGCTAAATATAATTTGATCAGGTTCTTTTTTATGCTTCATTACGTTCATTTAAATATTAAGGAATTAATAAACTCCACACCTATGCTTCAATAATATTGTGTATAAAAGAAGACAACATGCAATCTGGCGTAATAACATATAAATAAAATCAAATATATTTTCACGAACTTAATAAAATCACAATAATTAATCTAAAGTAAATCATAAAAAAATTGATCAACTGATCGTTTATTGGATTAATTGAATGACCAACTGATCATTTATTGAAATATGTAATTAAATCGATCAATTAATTAAAAGAATAACCACATAACGGTCGATTGCAAAATATCTACAACCACTACATTTTTTAATTAGAATAAAGTATTTTTCTCTCTTACACATAGACATGGTTTGAAGAAAAAAAGAAACTGGTCAAAATTGTAGCCATAAAACGATTATCATTTTTTTTTTTTTTGCTATTGAGAAAAAAGTTTCTTAAGGCCAGAAGTTAAAAGTAAATATGGAAAAAACAATTCTTAATAAACAAATGAGCTAATTTCCAAACCTTTTACTATAAAAATTTTCTTGTCGATTGTTTTTAATTTAAGATTGAGATTTTTTTTATTGAATGTTTTGAAATAGTTTGAAAGGAAAACAAAACTTTTTGTTGTTTCCCATTCAGATGCATATAAAAAGAAACTCGTTTAATAAACAGAGATATAAATTTAATCTACCTTGAAAATATTGAAAGCACGAAAATGAAAAATAAGAAAAATATTAATGTTACTATTCGATTCATTTTATGAATTTTTTGAAAATTTTAATTCTTTAAATCTTGATTGAAACTAAATTTTAACTAATATGTTTTAGATTATTATTCTCTTTACAAATAGGAAACTAAAGAGTTTTTTCTTAACATTATTTAAATGGCATATTCGTAAAATATTTCTTTTAGAGCTTTTCACATAATTATTTCTAATATCTAATCTCCAGCATTGTTCAAAAACATTTGTGGTTAAATCTATATAATCCAGATAACATCCACGATACACATGTAATTGTTTTTGTATTGTGGTCATGTTACTCTGCTACAAACCCTAGAATTGGAAGTTCAGTCCTAGAGCAACACGCACCCGCTGTTCATTTAACGGTTTAAAAGATTTCTGATAGTGTAGATAATTTTTATTTCCAAATTGATGATTATACAGAAAGAATATTTAAACCTATGATTTTTTTACAAGATTAAAATATTTTGACCCCTTTATTAAAATAAGTTCATTACTTTTACTTCTAGACCTATGGCCTTAAAACCCTTTGTAAGGCTGCGGTAAATATCTTACCACCACCTTAAAATATTTTCAAATATTGTAGCTCCAAAATCAACCAGAAACGGACAAAAGTGCCATGTTCATCTTGTAATATTACTTTGTGTTCAGCTCCTTGTTATGTTGTTTCACCAGAATAATTTAAAATAATGCATTTGGTAATTTACATTGTATTTGGTTTTCTTACCACTTAATTTCATGTGTAATAAATACATTTTAAATTTTGAAATAACTAATAATAAATAGTTTTACAAAAATCATATTTACTTGTGAAATTATTTATATTTCATATTTTACTATTGAATAAGTCAGTAAAATGTTATTGCTTGGTTTGGATTGTGGAAAATATGCGTTTCCACCTCTGTAATAAACTACATTACAACAACAAAATTTTAACAAAAATACTTTTTTTAGTCATAATTGAGCTTCTTTTTTCCAAATATAACGTAAAATGAAAATTTTGAAAGAAAACAGCGTGTGCCCGTTAAAGGGTTAAACTTTGCTAGTCTGAATCAATGTATATGCTAACGTTAACGTGCAGAAGTCAGTTAATGTGTAGATTAGTTAGTTTGTCTGCACATTAACTAGGATAATTGTTTTGAAAATAGTTCCATTTCTTAAATTATCTAGGTAATCTGCATGTTAACTTTACATTACATATACATATACATATTATCTTTACATTACATATTACATATACATTACATATAGTGTTTTCTTTGATTAACTACTAGTTGCTCGCTAAAAAACAAATAAAGTCTTTTCTGGAATAACAACAATGTTCTGTGCGCTTAAATTAAATGTTTTTTTTTATTTATATCTTAGTTTCTAATAAATCAAGTTAGTGAAATCGAGCAATCTACAGATTTGTTGATGGAATCAACCATCAATTAATTAAAAAATTTTAATACAAAGAATCAAAATGCTTAACATAGTATTGCAATTAAGGAAATTTATATAGAATTATTTATTTATTTTTTGATATCTAGAAAATCACGTTAAAACATTTAAGCAAACAACTAGTTAATAGAATAAATCGAAAAACTATAATACAAAGACACAAACAGTTTACATAATTACAACTAAGGAAATGAACTTGCGAAACATGCTTACTTACTAGTGAAATCTAAAGTTTCGTGACATTTTGAATTGTATAGCAAATTTTATTGAGATAATCACAAATATTTATGGCGGATTTGATTTTCAATCCAATTTTTTGAAACCTGTCTGGTTCCGAGGGATCGTTTTATTGATGTTTCACATAAAGATATTTCAACTGCAAGAAATGAAGGAAACAAACTTTAGAAATGAAACGATGACGAAGCTTAGTTTAAATGCCAAAAACTCTTCATTCCGCACTTTAACGGGGCAAATCAGTTAGCCTGTAGATTAGCTAGCAAATCTACACATTCACGGTTTTTGAGTTTTAACGGTAACATAGATACAATGAAATAATCGATACGAAATTCTATTCAGATCGCCGCCATACTGATCTGCAATTTATAAGTTAACACTTTTTTTTTCATAATTTTAGTCCCTTGAATGATTTAAGTGCAGAAACTTTATTTTTTCTTGTATGACTAACAAATTATTTACAGACGTTTCCCATTTACCTTTATTTGTTGGGTGTGTCTCGCCATTCTCTGAAAAATATGGCTTTCCATGAAGGGTTTTATCATTAACTTCAAAAAAGAAGGTGGAATCAAAGGTAATCAATTTCAAAGTCTGTCATAATACTAAAACCAAAAAAAAAAAAAAAAAAAAAAAAAAGTAATCATCAGAAATATAAATTTCGAAAGAGTTGAATTTTTTAAAAGACGAATTTCGATTTTCTTCACATTTTTGTTTCCAAAGCTCAGAAATCAAAATTAAGATATCAATACTTTTTTTTTACAATTTTTTAAAAATATTTTATAAAATATACTGCTGAAAACAGTTAGTGGATATTATAATTTTGGAAGTAAATTGCAGATAAGGAGATGTTTTCGTCATTAATTTATTATGCACCGATGTTGTAAGGTATCAGAAAAGGGGTAATTAACAACAACAAAGAATAATTAAAATTTATTGATGATATTTAGTTTTAAAATAAAGAAAAGCACAATATCTGCCTAATATATAAACAAACAAACAAAAAAGTGATTTCCTAGAAATAAAAAGTTTTAATAAGAGGCTTGATTTCCCAAGACGGAAAACAATGGCCACATTTGAGAAGCATCGATTCAATGAAATTATCTATAAAATCGGAGTATTCTCTCCCATTCCTGTAGAAGATAACCTTATTGTTTATGGAAGTGATGAACGACTAGCATACCTTCTCCCCAGAATGCCCCAAATTTCTTTTATTGGGTAATATCTGGGGAATATGCTCGCCAATCCATTCGAAGAACTCCATCGTCGTGAAAGAAATTATCCACCACCTGAGCATGATGTGTCCTGGCATTATCATCCAAGATAATTAATTCATGTTCGATTGCAGCCGGGTAAAGGACTAAAACTGGTTTGAGGATCTCGTCCCTATACCACTTAGCCATTAATGTGTCATTTCTCATCGGTGATGCCATTGATACAAATAACGACGTAGAGAATCACTCCACCTACACCAAATCGGAACTTCCATGCACAAATGAAGGATTATTCAAAGTTCCAGATTCTCTTCATATGAGAATCCGCTTTTTGTCCGGTTGTACACTATAAAGACCGTCGACCAAGGACCCGTCGAATCTCCAGACGAGCCACACGTTCCCCCTTTTGACCCCTCTAGCGGTTTCTTGGGGTGCTTTGATACCTTTGGACGCTTCCGAAGTTTTCTCGCAAATTGTCGATAAAGTATCCAGGCATCAAAGGACTCCAAGAAACCGCAAGAGGGGTCAAAAGGGGGAACGCGTGACTAGCCTTAAGATTCGCAGGTCGTAGGAACTAGGCTTAACGGGACTCGTCCGAGAGCAGTACATCATCTTGTCCTCATCTGATATTTTCCTGTGCTCTCCTTCTGTGCATAACATGGAGGGACACTGATAACGAAACACAAACTACGAGTTTGAAAGCACGCAAACCCATATTCCAGAGACAGTTTCGAATAGTTTGAGTCGAAATTCTCGTACCTTGTAAGACTTCGTTCTGTGAACACTTCCAGTTTCCTAAAACCGATTACATAGTCTAGAAATCACACTTTGAGAAACTCCTAACTCTTGTGCGACAAATGATTGTGTTTGACCCGCCTCTAAATGACCAACAGCGTTTCAAACTATCGATTCATCTAGTCATGTGTCTGGGCCACAGCATTCACTATCCTAAAACATTCAACATGGATCAATTGTTTTTCATCTCCTCGTACAAAAGGAATATCTCAGGTCGCTGCTCACTTCTAATCTATAATGGGTAGTTTTTACATCAGAGATATGTATTTACAAATTCCGAACTTTATAAACATTATAAATTTTCTTTAGAACGTTTTTTTTTAATTTGTTGAAAAATTTGTCGCTTATATAGTCGTTTCATGTTAAAATCACAATATTCCCTGATTTTATAAGTCGATATAAATGGTTTTTGAAATCATGTTTATCGGTTGGAAAAATTGCATCATGTAACTTTTTTCTGACATGCTTGAAAAAAATTGTTCAAAGCAACTTAACAGGCTAAGCAATTACATCTACTTTTACCAAATTTGGTATCAGTTACCTCTTGGTATTAGGTACTATTTAAGAAAGAGCTTCACAATTTTAATTAGTTTTTTAATTATATAATTTGAAAAATTTTAATGATTTTATTATTTTAACATATTATTGCACAAAAATCATTTTTACAAAATACTAAAATTTAAAGAATACATTATTTAGCAATACCAATTTTATGTATGCGCTATTTTTCTCTGATTTTTAATAAATTTTTATATATGTTATAATTAATTAATGCTATATTTATATTACAATGTTTTAAATATATTTTGCAGTAATTCTTTTTATTATTTTAGCTACAAGTTTTATTCTCAAGCCTGCTGCAGCAGCATTAAATGCATTCTTATATGCATGCACATTATCACTTTAATCTAATTAAATATAGATTTTCAAAATAAAATAAAGAAAGAAAAGACGAATGAAGCCTAAGATATTATTATGTTTACGATATTTTGCACTAAATGTTCGAAAATGCTTCAATTTTTTTAAAATAAATAGTTATTTAACAAAGCAATTTAGAAACTATTTTTTCTCTTAATCATACCAGTAAGGATATGTATCGGCATTATAGAGGCAAAAAATTTCAAATATAGAGAATAGATTAAAACTCAAATTATAATAATTACATACTTTTACCTAGATTGGTAACAAATTAAAACGAGCGAGAGTGGCGAAACGAGCGAGAGTGGTTTCCACTAAATATTCTCGCATGCTCTCCAATTAATGCCTAATCAATCTTTCCATATGAAATTACGAAAAATGAATAAGGCCCCGTATGTTGTGCATAGCAATGGCGAACTATTATAATGAAATATAGATCTTTGATATGAATTTAAGATTTTAACTTTATCAATCCTGTGAATATCTATTTTGAATGTCTTTTTAGCAAACCGTTTGATACCAAATATTTTTTTGTAGTTGATTAGTGCGCCGAATGATTGTTTTCACTAGAAAATATTTCCATGAAAAATAACATTTAGTATTTGTTTTAAATAATTATGAGAAAAGGAATGGCATCAGAATACATGCATTACTGTTATAATTTCTTTTTCCGATTCATTTTCCGAAGCAATTTTTACTCGTATAACATGCATAAATCTTTACTTTTTATAATTCTGACTGAGTTTAATGGAATTTGAATCAATAAACGTGACAGAATAGATCATACCTGGTTGCAATTTCGTTGGTTATGTTAGTATCTCTTTACATTCTATCAAGAAATCCAGGACTGCTTTATTTAATAAAAAATACCTATAGTAGTTTTCCAACTAGGCAGTTGTCTAGTGCCTCTAGGTTCAGAAATATTTAATTTTCTAAATGCCAAGTAAGTAAGTTTGTAAAAATATTTAAATAAATTCAGTAAAATAAAAAATATATGGTTAATATTAAAATTCTATCAAATATAATTGATCAGGTTTCAATATATTTCATTCCTTTCATTTAGTTATTAAGAATATTGTATAAAACGGAATATTTGCTTCTAAACTATTATGTAGAAACGTAAATATCATATATTCAGCCATTTTGGATAGAAAACGAATAAAAAAATATAAGAGATCAATAAAGGCAAAGGCATATTCGATAAGTTAATAAAATAAAAATATTAATCTAGAATGAATTATTAATATTTCGAAAATATCCATCAATGGAAAACTATATTAGCTTTTCTATTAAAAGAGTATCATCACGATATGCAACTCAGCAAGGAAAGCAAGATAAGCCACTACTCCTTTCAGAATCTAATGCGTTTCAAATATTTTATCTAAATTTTTAAAAAATTATGTAGCTTATGAAGTATTTAATTTTATATGAAAAAAGTCTCGGAAAAAATCAAGTATCTCTAACAGAACAAAACGTCCAACAATATTCTGACGAATTCGTCACGTTATTATATGAGTTTAGGAATACAGAACAAGATTATGGAAATGTTTAATATCTGGGGCTAATAGGAGTGATATGCATAAGTTATTTATGTTTATTATATCACTTCTTCAAAACAAAAAATAAAAATGCCCCAAAGAACTTTCAATTTCATATTTTTTTCAAGTACATGGTGCTCTCCTCTCCAGATTTTTAAAATCAGTTTACAGTCAACGAACGCATATATATATATATATATATATATATATATATATATATTTACAATACTTCTAATTCATTTATTTTAAAAAAAAAATTTTTAAATAAAATCTATCAAAAAAGAAATAAACCTTCTATTTAAAAATTTTTTTAGTTCTGTAGAAATTTAAAACTCTTTCGCAGAAATTTCAAATTTGCAAAGCAAATTCGTTTGATTAACAGGATAGGATTATTGAATAGGCAAAGTAGAAAATTTTCCTAAGGTCCCACAACTTTAAGGGACCCCAAGCCTTTCAGTTTTATTTTCTTTGTTTTGAAATTTGTATGCAAATAATGATTAAATTAAAAAACAAAATTAAATTTGAGCTTGTTTAAATAAAATCTTGTTTAAAATAGCTTTGGAGGAATTTTCCCGTAACTTTTCTGATTAAAAAGGTTTTTTAAGTGTGGCGCGTTATATTTCTAATTAATTCTTCTTATGCATTTTCAAAGCCTTCACGGCCATAAAACTTGGGTGAAAAATATTTTTCTTATGCATTTTAATAATTTTCTCGAATATAAAACTTGTGCAAAGAACATATTCTTATTATGTA
The DNA here is from genome assembly GCA_026289955.1 of Argiope argentata. Lineage (NCBI taxonomy): Eukaryota > Metazoa > Arthropoda > Arachnida > Araneae > Araneidae > Argiope > Argiope argentata. The sequence continues at coordinate 6,042,979 of JAOUZG010017606.1, read as the reverse complement.
TTTTAATAACTTTCACGAACATAAAACTTGGGTAAAGAACATATTCTTTTAATGCATTTTAATAGTGTTCACGAACATAAAACTTAGGTAAGGAACTTATTATTTTAATAGTTTTCACGGACGTGTAAAAGTTGGGCAAAAAACATACTCTTTTTATGCATAGATATATCATATTAAAACTGAGCTATTCAAAATATCCTAATTTAAACCTACTTTTGTAATATTTAGTGCATGAAGTAAGTTCAAGAAAGCATTGATACTACCGTCTATTTAAATAATTAATTAAGACGTATTAAGGTATTGGAAACTTAAATTACCAGTTAATGAGAAAAAATTTCATTTTCATTTTCATTTGCTTTGGCAGGAACTTAAAACTGCTATAAAATATGAAACTATTACAAATCAATCTAATAAATATTATAATAATTTGAATTGTTTTATTTTTAAGTTAGTTCAAGTTTTTAACGTTGAAACGAAATCTTTTCATGCAGAGGGATAGGTGAGAAGGAAAAGGCGACGGTTAGGGAGTGTTCGAAAATAAAAAGTTTATTTCTTGCGATAAAAGAGGAGAAGAAAACAGCTTGGAATTCTTACTCTATTGTGAAAATTATAACTTTTTTTTTTTTTTTTACAAAATGAAGTTTTAAATTTTCAGTTCGAATGAGAAAATAAAATTATACAATTGATTAATATCATCATTTTCTCATATCATATGCTTATTTCAAAAATAATTAATACTAAAATAGTTTTTGATATAAATAATTTTTTCACTCTTTATCTATATTATTTAATTCGTATTTTAGATATGTTAAACTATTCTATAAAAAAATCTTCGAATATTTGCAAGGGGGAAAAAATAACACTTTTACTATATTTAATGCAGATTTTTCAATAAAAGAAATTTACAAAAATAAAAAATCGTTGCATTTAAAAAAAATTTGCTGTAATTCAAAGTTGAAGAATAATTCGAACGAAGCAAAACCTACCTCCCCCGTTTCTGTAGCATATGAAAGGAAATCTCCAAACATTGCCAAGATCCACAGCGAACCCTATCACGGCCAGCAGAAACTCTGCTTTCTTGTCCCAGGTTTCCCGGTCATCGTCCACTTCCGTAAGGGCCGGTGGGGGACAAGAGCCCTCGCAGACCACCAAGGAAGTTCGAACTTCCTGTCCCTGCAGCTCCGCTTTGAGAGAACACTTCGAATTCGAAGTCGGAACGGGCATTATCGTTTGCAGCTATTTATTTTTTTGCAGACGAAATTTCTCAGTTTGTTTTTAGTTAGTGCTTTCGTTTTGTTTTAGATTTATTTATTTTTTCTGGCGGGAAGTCAGCCTTCGCGCAGCTGGTCTTTCTTCTGTTCCCGCCTCATCTGTTGCTTCTGTGTGAAGAAATTCCGCTCCGGTAGAGGGCGGCCCTAGAGAGTTTTCTCTCGTCTGCTTTCGCCTGTGCGGCGAAAAAGTTTTCGCCCGGATATTTTTGGGAGTTGCAAAGAGAAGGAATAAAAATTTTGGCAGATAAAAAAAATGTTTTAACGTGATACTTGCTTGAAAATCATTTTGAACGCATATTAAATTATGGATATTAAACAATTAACAAATTACTTTTCAGATATTAAAATTTTTCTTGTAAATTAGAGCATCTTGTTTAAAATCCAAAAGAACGAGAGGGGGAGGAGGTGAGCCCTCAACTTTCCTATGTTAAACATCAATTATTTTTTAATAATAGCTACATGGGAAAAAACAAGATTACAGTATTGTTGTACATTAAATATACAAAAAAAAAAAGCTGAAGAAATTAAATTTTAAAAAGAAAAACAAAAAATTTTAAAAAGAAAAACAAAGTTTATTTTATTAATAAAAGATGCTTTGCAATAATAATTTGATATCTTCATGATATTATACATCATTCAGAATAGCGATGCAATGATTTTAGGAAACTATATCATGTATTAAGACAGAAAGGGGTTGGTTGTTAAAATACAAGTCCCCGCTGGTGACCAGGTGGTTCTCTTAGGGTATTGGTCATATTATCTTAGGGTATTGCTTATGTTCAATTTCAATTAAATTGTACAGATATTAATTCGTGTCCATGAAATTGTAATTTCAGACATTAAAATAGCCCTACTTTAATTTAAAATACTATTCTCCACTGGTGAAAAGGTGGTTTTCTTGGGATATTGGTAAAATTCAATTTCTGTTAAATCGTTTAGATATTACTTCATAGTCACGATTTTATGAATCAATTAAGTAGTCATACTTTAATTACAATTAATTATACAATCATACTTAATTAATTATACATCATTCAGAATAGCGAAGGAATGATTTTAAAAATTTATATCATGTATTAAGACAGAACAGAGTGGGTTGTTAAAATACTAATCCCCACTGGCAACCAGGTGATTCTCTTAGGGTATTGTTTATATTCAATTTCAATTAAATCGATCAGATATTTATTCGTGTCCATGAAATTGTAAATAAATCAGACATTAAAATAGCCATACTTTAATTTAAAATACTGTTCTCCACTGGTGAAAAGGTGGTTTTCTTAGGATATTGGTAGTATTCAATTTCTGTTAAATCGTTTAGATATTACTTCATAGCCATGATATTGTGAAAACACCAGACATTAAGTAGTCATACTTTATTTGTTTTACACATGTTCCGTTCATTGAGAACATCAGCCTTTCTGACAAAGACCACAACTCCATAACATCGTAGTGCTATTAAAAACGTAAATCCACTGTACATTTGTCCTCTAACTTTTACGGCATTCTAATTTCACTTCCCCATTAATCTTATAAGCGGAAGAGAATTAAACAGAATTATTCTTCCCCCCCCCCCAGTTTTTAACAATGGAAGAAAATCTCTCGATTAATTTTTTTGATGAAACGATAAGAAAGGTTTTAATTTGGAACACAATGTAAGGCCTTTCCGGCCTCACTCAAGGTGCTCAATTTTATGCGGGTTTAGTTTAGTTTTATAACATTAATTTCTCGTTTAAAGGAACATAAGAACTATTTTGGGACGGACCTCGTAATTTTTAACAGTAGTCTGATGGTGAGGATGGTACCTGAACTGGCACGCCCTTCTTTCCCACTGCGGGAGGCCATTTGGCCCGACAAATTTAGTGTGCACCAATCTCGCGTATAATCATGCCAGCCTCTCCGACCAGCCCGTACGCACATGGATTTAAACCACGAGGGCTGAATGATCGAACCACCGTAACAGCAATTGTGGTGAGAACTATGGTTGAGTCCTAATGGTCATCACCGGCCACGGTACAACCATTCCTGTAGGAAGTAAGAAAAGACCCTACCCTCCCACCAATTAGTGTACTCACCAGGGTGGCGAGATACAACCACAATACCGGAAGCATTTCATCCTCATCTCGGGATGTCCCTCGGGGGGGGGGAGCTCACGTATATGACGGTTTTTCGGTAGAATCGGGTCACGAAGCTGAAACCCTTCTATTCTAAGGTCGAGACTTCACAGGTAGATCATCGCGGTCCTTAATTTGATGAGGGAAAGGCGGCTCGCACCTTTGTTAGACAGCATGCGGGAAAATTTTATAAAGACTGCAACATAAAAAGAAGATTCTTAACAATTTTATAAATAGCTGTTAATTTAAATTCCAAAGGTAAGTTTCCAAAAAAAAATTTGTTTTTATACGTTACTAGCAGCCTTTGGCGACCAGTTGGTTCGCCAGTATTAATGCCGACTAAAGGGTCCAATCATTTTTTTTATATATATAACTTGGTCTCAGAATAAGTTTTTCAGAAAAATATTTTTAAGCTTCAAAGTTTGATATTCATATAAAACTTTCATTCACTTATACTATTATGTAGGCCTTAAGTAGTCCTGATCTTTGAACTCCGCATCTCTCTCTGATTTTCTATCAGTGCACATAAAATTAAGTTTTAAATTAAAGTGGAAAAGATGAAACTTTAATTAATATAAAGACCTCTTTACTCAATCCAAGCATGTCTCTAAATAAAAATAAGAACTGAAAGCAGAGTAGTCCGACTTTGAAGTTTTATGTTCAATACAGAAATTGAAACATTATAATTTTTTAATAATTTATAATATCTCAAAGAATTATTCAGCAAACATCTCACAGATTAAATGAAACTTTCTTTTTTTAATTTTATTTTTAGATGTATATAAATGCTCTCAACAATAATATTATATTTTTATTTTTTGGTTTATAAATATATTTCAAAAAATTAGTTTAAATTCCTTTGGTCTTATAGATTAATATTCTGTAAAATATACTTAATATTTCAACTTCTAAATAAATAAATAAACATTTCTATCTTCTGCGTTCAAATCAGGCTGATTTATTCAGTTCTGAATATTGCAAGTTTAGAACAATCATCATTTTCACAATCTAGGCCAATTATTCTATAGTAACCCTGATTGACTTCTTTGAGATCTTGATAAAGTGATCTAAAATCGCCAATTTTTATCAAATAGTTATACTGAAATTTTCATAGATCGATTAGTTTTGTTGATTGATTTAGCTGATTGGAGAGCCTCTTATTTTTTTTTATTGTCTAGAATATTTGTTTAAACATGATTCACAGAGCTGATGATATATGTAAAAATGTAAAAGTCGTAACTCATCAGCATTTCCCCCCTCAATCGACTAATTATATATTTCACTTAGACCATTTGTTAAGAGATTTATGTCTCTCCCAAAAAAATTAAGAAATTAGATGTCGGGCTTCGATTACAGAAGATGACTTGTAGATGTTAAGCTATATTTGCCTTAAATAAAACTGTTTAATTGGATTAGTAATATATAAAGGTTGTAACCCCCTAAAAAGGGTTGTGACGTGTGTGTAGCTAAGTCGTACTCTTGGCCCTAGATGGCGCTACTTATAAAACAAAGAGACGCATTTCTTAGGCTTAAAATCTGCTGATCGTATGAGCGGAGGCTTGTCCACGGCAAGTTCCATTAGTCACAACACACACACACACACAAAATATCATAGAAAACGTTTCATAGCATTGATTTCCCAAAAACATCATTTTTCATATTTGTTTCATTTTATGCAGACACGTGCCGCATTTTATATGTTTAGTTTTTAATGATAGTTGATTTATTTTTTCTCATGTGAGAACATGATATTGTTTTGGTTTGAAAGTTTTGATGTCTCTGAAATATAAGGGTAAAAAATATTCTTATCTGCTTTTACAAATTTTCATTATTAATTATTACGTATTCTTGTTTGAAAGAAGATGCGTTTTCAAATAGCTGACCTTCTTTTACCAGTGTAGCTTTAATATTACGTAAGCGTCGTTGAAAGCAGATGCGTTTTTATTTCGCATGATTCATTAAAATGCGGAGATAAATTACAATCACGAAGGTGAATTCTTTGATTTGCATAATATATCTTCTTCACATAAGTAAAAGTAACAATTCAAAAAATATCTTATTGTTTAAAAAATTTTAAAAAAAAATTGAATGCAAAAATATTTTACTTCTACTTGTTAGCAATTGCTTTTTGTTCGTCGTTTCTTTGAAATGACGTCATCTTCAAGCTCGTTTAAAATTTTTTACTTTTATATAATTAATCTCGCTCTTAGAAGATTATCGTTTGGTGCTTTTCTAAAAATTCTTTTACCGTTTTAGCTGCCGCGCTTTTGTAATATATTTTTATTTTGTATTTTTATTTATTTTAATTCTTTAACTGAATTAATGGTTTTGATATTGCGAACGTTCAAAAAATTTTTTCTCTTGCATTTATTGTTTGAAAAATATCACATTTAGTATTTATTTCATTTCATATAATCACGTGATGAAAATTACATTTTTCTGTTTTATTTTTCGTAGTAATTAACTTATGTTTTTAACCAGAACTTCTAAGAAATGTGATTGTATTATTAAAAGCTCATTTTTTGTAGATCTTTGTGAAGATAAAGTTTTACTTTTATTTTATGCGAAATAAATTGTTGAAAAATACGATTAAATTAAATGATTAAAAATTCATTAAAAATAGAGTTTAAATTTATAGGTCAAAACATTAGTATCATTTAAAAGCTATTTTTTTAGCTTTAACTTGATGCAAAAGTCAATCTTGTGCTGTAATATTTTCGGAACTTATAGCGAAAAAACGTTAAAATTTCGCTTATTTTTTAATTAATTAAAATTTTAATTAAAAATTCCAAAAAAGACTCCATGGTGTACATTCCCGGCCCCCAAGGTATATTTGGTAGCTGTAGGTCGAACGGTCTGGCCTGTAGAGCGCCAACAGACACACACGCACATTGAGCTTTATTATAAGTAAAGATATGGAAATATTGAACTGAAAAGTTCAGTTATTGTAAAAACCACTCATTTCAAAGTATGAAAAAAAAATAATCATTTTAAAAGAAAGAAAATTTGTTTATTTTTAAGAGAGCAAAATACGCTCTTCTTAGTTCAAACTGTCAAATGCGTATCATTGATTTACAGTATAAATTTCAGAGCTAATTGCTAGTTGTAATTAAAAAATTTCAAGGTAGGAATGAGGATTCATTTTTACCTGATACACTCAAGTAAACTAATGTAATTTCAGTATTTGTTGCCCGGATAACCGTTGAAAGGAGATAAATGACGCAGGGAGAGCAAGTGGTGTGGGTCACAAAAAGAATTATGATAAACCTCTCCCCTTCCCATTCGTCATAAATTTATTCGCAAATGTAAATGGCTGTCGTAGTGTGATGTGATTTGCTCTCTCATTAAATTTAGATTTAAACTTGACACGCATGCATTAATGCCGTTTATCTCTGGCATCCAAAATATATTCCATTGCCAGGTTGTCACATAACAAAATAAGACAACTTACCGTTGATATTAGATTTTAGGTCTCGTAGTGTCACAGTCTTCTTCTTCTTGTGTACAGCCGACCACCCCACCACAACTGAACGTAGCAGTATCGACAGGATTTGTTGTGGCCGACTGTGGACTGTAGCAATGTCCATCCTTACATTGACCGAATCTGTCAAACTCATATTCTCTTCAAGGTAATTGACCCCAAAAAGGTCAAATACTGACCACTTCCTCCCCTACAAAATTTCAAACAATTGTTAAAAAAACTGACAATTTTAGACATAATGTCCTTCAGAGTGCTAAGATTACTTGGTAGCATCAGTACTGAACTAAAGTCATTATTTTCAACTTGGAGATGTTTTCTATGATCGGAGATTTCTGTGCATTCCTTTAAATAGTAGTAAACAGTACCGATTCCTCCACAACTCACAAATAAATAATTATTCGTCTCGTATTTTAAAGGACTAAGAATAATCTAATATATAACAAGTAGTAAAAAAAACAGTTTTTAAAAATCAATTCCTACTTAGGTCATTAGAAAAAATTATTTTAGTTACTTTTTATTAAATAACTACAATTGTTGTTATCTCGTGTTCGCTCCACAACGGAAGGAGGGATGCAGTAGCTTCTGAGGGTATGGACCCCTGAGCACCTGAGGGAAGAAGTCTGACTTCTAGCTCACACACGTCACAAACCCTTTTTACAAGGCGGACTTCATGCATTTCATTCATTCATCCACAGATCTTAATTTAAATCTGGAACAGAGTACTATCACTTTAACCCAGTAACCCCCCTCCAGTGATATATGGAGGACTTTATGTCCACGACAGATTTAACATCCACCACACAAAGAGAAGCTTCAGCTGGCAGGTTCGAACTCACAGCTCAAGTGATGGGAATCCAACGTCCAACTAACCAGGGTACACCGACTTAACAACTACAATTACTCTAAATAATTGATCCAAAAATTATATTAGCGTTGAATTTTCAACGCCAATTGAGGATTCAAAGCCAATTGTGGTAACGCCGAATGCGTGAATTTTCTACACCAGTTGGAATAGTGCGATACAGATTAGAAATTTTTATTAACGATTTTTATTTTTATTAACGATTGAAAAATTTGTTTGTTCGTACTTTATGGTTCCATTTACTGTTCAACCGATTCAGATGGATCTTTGCAAACTTATTGCCAGCACTTGCGTAAAGGTTATATTTTTAAATTGACAAGAGACAAACAGTAAATGGCGAACGACACGTGTCATTCGGATGAATATGCTCATATAAAACTAAATAAAATTCTTATGATTTATACCAATAAATGTGAGTGATGCAGCAAGAAGCGGGGCAGTTATTCTTAGTGTAAAGTCGATTGGAAAAAAATATGCTCATTCCAAGCATTTCCATTATTCCCACAGACATGCCTTTTAATTTCGAACGACTGCGGTTAGGCATTCAACTTGCATTATCAATGACCATCAACAAGGCGCAAGGTCAATTACTTCAAGTGAGCAGATTGAATGAAGAAAATCACTGCTTTTCATATGACCAGTACGAATCAGACAACCAAAAAACTTTTTTGTGCTTGCTGGTGATTAGAAAATAAAAATATATACATTATTTACACTAAAGCACTTACTAATAAATTAAAAAAAAGGAATAAATATTATTTGTATCCAATACCGATAAGAAAATAAACAAATAAAGATTAAAATGAAATCTGCTATGCATATTTCAGTGTATCACGTCAGAACATCATTTCTTGAACGGCCAAGCACCATGTGCTCGTGCAAGTTAAATTATATTTTTATTCATTTTAATCGTTTCATTGAAGGAGTTACTTTAAATACTGCAAACGATCCAAAAAACTCTGTCTCGCATTGATTGTTTAAAAAAAATATCACATTTCCTATTCATTTAATTTCATATAATCACGAGCACAAAATGACATTTTTCTAGGTTTTATTGGCTGTAGTCATTCACTTTTTTTTTTTAATCAGAGCTTTTGTAAATGCGACGGCAAATATTTATTAAAATCTGATTTTTTAAGATGCTCGTGTAGATAATAAAATTTCAATTTTCCGCTTACGGATTTTTGTTGGCGCCAAAATCCTCATCCCAAAAAACAACATCGTGTTCTGACATGATATTAATAATGACTTAATAATAATAATATGTAAAAATAATTGATAGGTAAAGGAAAGTTACATTTAACTCTTTTCAGACCTAGACCAAGGCAGTAGCGATATATTGCCTTTTAACAGAATTCGGAAAATTATACCAACGAGGACTGAAAAAAAAAAAAAGAAAGAAAAAGAAAAATCGAAATCCCCTCTTTTGTGCAAAATCCTTAGCAGAAACTTTTGCAAGGTTAAAATCTCTCCTTGCAAAACCGCAAAAGGGCGCGCAAATTGAACCAATCAAAAGCGACAGATCGCGACGCTTGGTCCTCCCCATTTCCAGGTAACGAGACCATTATCACCTAGGGGTCGCCTCGTTTCCTGACTTTTAGTGCGATGCACCTTCCCCCCTCTCGCAAAGTAACGGGACGCCGGGGGAAAATTAAAAAGCCGTATCTGGGCCGTTCTCGTTCATTTTTCGGTTATAATAACACAACCGCTGCAAAGGATGCGTTGTGGCGGTGACTCATAAAGTAACAAGTCATCAAAAATTGGACCCCAGGCGAGATTCTAAAATTTTTAACTGGGCCAGGATAACTTAAATTCAATTATCTGTCTCCGGGCTTAGCCGTGTGTGGCCTATCTAATCTGGAAATTTGTTTTTAAAAGTTGTGGATTATAATCATAGGAAGTGAATTATGTCAACAATTAGTAGTTTTTATCGCATTTATAAAATCTAGAACTTTGCTGGGGAATTTCAGGATTTATTACAGTAGCTGAAAATGTTTTCAGCTAAACGTTTAATAGTTTAAGCTTCTTTGCTGTATCGAATGCGAAGTATTTGAAAAAGAAAGTAGTATAATTATCAAAAGATTGCAGATCGAGATATCGACGAATCTAAACATTTCATATCTCTTTGAGGTGGGAAAAATAAATAAATAAAGATTAAAATGAAATCTGCTCTGCATATTTCAATGTATCATGTCATGACATCATTTCTTGAGCGGCCAAGCACCACGCGCTCGTGCAAGTTAAATTATACTTTTATTCATTTTAACTGTTTCATTGAATGAGTCACTTTAGTATTGCAAACTATCCACACAAAAAAACTTTGCAAACAAAAAGTTCAATCAAGGGAAAATATAGGCTTAATTGTAACCAAATAAGTAATCGTAGTAATATTACTGTTTCTCGCCAAGCATGTCAAAATCCTGCCAATTGTACAAAAACTCTCTAAAAATCTGCAAATCCTGGGCGTACACCAGAAATGTTAACAAAGGATTTTTACAGTTTTAACGAAAAATTGACACAATTATATTTGGCAAGAAATCGCTCCAAAATGTTCAATTTTGATGAAGTATAATAATATATTATAAATCTAGCCGTGACTGTTATTACTTGTGTATGGAAATAGATACACATATCTTCCAAAACAACTATTTTATTTAAAAGTTTTATGCAGTATCTTAAGATGCAAAAAAGAGACCTTTTTTGTTAAGATATCTAATAAATCTCGTTTTCATACAATTTTCCATTCAATTTTACACACTATATGAATCAATGTTTTTAGACGCTATTATGAATTTCAAATTCTCCATGTGCATGTAATTTTAAAAATCAATCTATCTATAGTAGGATTTTTATTTCCACTTTTATTTTGTAATATATACATTTTGTAAATTGCAATTAATTGTTTTAACTGAATTTGTGTGTTTTAGTCATATCAAATTATAAGGCGAAATATATTTTTTAAGAAACACATCCTATATTAATAACTTAACAGATTAAAAAATCAATAATCGATGCGAACAAACTGATCGCCAATGGCGGCTATGTTATTTGATTTAAAATTCACAATTTTATTTATGTACCCTAGGAAAGCTATAACAAAAAAAAAAGAATGTTATTTCCAAATGTCAAATTTGATCGTCAAATGCAACGCATTTAATACTATTGCTTTGAATGGTACTGATAATTGCTGCTTCGTATGTACATGTATATTGCAAAAGAAAATGTTAGGAACTAATAAATTAAAATTTAATTCTTCAAATTCATTGTGTGTGGTAAACGATTCCAAAAGCAAGCAGCTGCAATTATTAATATTTGATAAAACTGCCAAATTTTTATAATTTACTTCTGAAAAAAAAGCAGTATTTTTATTTAATTTATTTTCAGAATTTTTATTATTGTCATTTCAAGAAGAAATATGTTATTTTTTTTACATTAAAAAAAGCCAAATTGAAGTAATAAATTATTTAAATCCCTTCTTCTAGGCGTCAATGAGTTCAAGATAAAATTTATTTATGCATTAATTTAATATTTAAAAGCTTAAAGCAATAAGCTAGTTCTCTAACTTCAAAGTTTGTGAAATTTTATTGAGTTTAATCGTTTTAAATAAGATATGAAATGTCTATTAGAAAGTATTTTAAAATTCTCTTTTTCATTGAATCTGAATTTACATATTTCTATCTTATCAAGCATGCATTTCCAACGCATACCTTAATTTTCTTTTCTTACTTTTTTAAAGACATACAATGGCTTAGCTTCTTTTCTTTGCAAAAATATTTTTTAAACACATTGTATCAGAGATTTTCATAATTACGCTGATTCTTGCAAAGAATACTGAGTAAAAGAAACGAACATTCTTTTCTGCGAATTCTATTTCTTTTTTTATGATTTTACTTTTTCTGCAGTTCTTTTTTTTGGTCTTTTTTTTTATTCTTATGCTTTTGAAACAAAAGCCACATAAAAAAAATATTTGAGAAAGAAATCTGAATATCTTTTTTTTTTTTTTTCAATTGATATTATCTTCCTTTCTTATTCTTTTCTTCACAGCCATTTCTTTTTTCTCACTTCTCGACTCTGGAATTCCATAACGAATTAACTTTTTTTCACATCGTCTGCTGCAGCATATTCTCCAATGTCACACAGCTTGGGAAATTGCGAGCAATTAAGTGTATCATTATGCCGATTGCGCCGTGTACAACAACGAATGTGGAGGGGGAAAGATCGCCACGTTTAATGTTCTGAATGCTACAGCCATTTAATGTCATCACCATTTCGGAATTCCTTTGATGAGAAGAAATTTGTTCCCGATCGCAGGGCATTAAGTTCTCTGTCCCTGGCAACCACCGTTACCAGGCGACAGGAGCTTTCAATTAAGACGAGCGAGTGGCAACCTGTCTAACCGCTCAAGGTTTTCATCGCTGCACTTAGCCGCTGTAGTTAAGATGGACTAAAATGATATTTTAAAAGAGAATTTGCAGTTTTTAAAAGTAATTTTAAAATTTAAAGAATTCCTAATTTGATCTAGTTTTACAGTTATTACTCGACACCAAAATATTATTTTAAAATTTAATTGTTTTCTTAAATTTATATAAATAGAACTTTGCAATGCTGCTTTTTCCACAAACTAAACAATGCTTTATATATCTATATATCTATATCTATATCTATATCTATATCTATATCTATCTATCTATCTATCTATCTATCTATCTATCTATATATATATATATATATATATAACGCAGATTATGTAGATTTAAGTGTAGATTTTAACCGGGGTCCACTATGCACTTGCCGCTGCGTTAAAATCTACAATTACATCCAATTTTCATTAGGAATTTCCCGTGCTTCTAAAAATCATAGAAAACACAATTAACATTATTATATTAAAAATCTTCTCCCTATGTTCGCTTTTTATCCATGAGATTGTAAACATAGAAAAACGTAAAGTATTTAGAATTAAAAAAACCCGAAATCGAATAATCAACGCACTCCTGAACTAAATCTTCGGTCTTTGTCTTTGGGGGGGGGGTGACGATCTAAGCTACTCTCTGATTGGCCCAGGTGGTTCTCTTCCTGTATCTCCTTCCTGATTGGCACTCGCCTCAATCTCTTCCAGACTGTTTCATTTGTTCTTTAGCACTGCTTGGGTGCACATCTCTCTCTTAAGGGTATGTTCTAGGCTTCTTATTTTCTTACTTGTACTTTTGCTAATAATGGTCTGCTTCTTATTGCATTTAGTATTTAGTTATATTTTTTTCTTCATTCTAGAATTTTAATTTGTGAGTTTTGTCTATTATTGTTCTTTTTCCTAATTGTCATTTGTTTTTATATGTTTAAAATATGATGTATCTCTTTTACTTTGAAATTTGGAATTTTTTGGGTCACAGAAGAGAATTTTTTTAGACAATAAGCTCTTTCTAAAATATTCTCTTATTTCTTGATCCATTCCACTTGTTTTAGCTAATTAATTCAACAGAAGCCTGGTAAAATTGCTGTCAGTCAGCTAAAAGTCACAGATTCTCACGCATCTAGTAAGAGGAAAATTGTCCAGTTAAGCACATTCCTTTTTTTTAAAAAAATCCCTGTTTTTCCCTTGCCTGTTTTGGCGTGTGTTGTGGAAATCCCCATCGAAATCTCATTGTATAAGAATTGTGAAAAAATATCCTATCAAAATCTTACGGTATTTAAGATCAGGGATACTGATTTCCCTCCCTTTTTTTTTTTTACACTTCGTCTTCTCGTCATTCCGATTTGTATCGTTCTGTGTTGTGCTCATCACGTTTGCTTGTACACAATGCCTCCTTCTCGTGAGGAATAAAATAAACTTAAAACTTCAAGGTGTCTTCGAACCCCCCTTCTGCTTTCAACAAAGATATATAGATAGATGGATCTTAACTTGCGTGCCAACAAGTGCACTACAAGGCTTACAGATGTAAGTCATTTCACAACTAACAGTAGGATGAATTTCGAAAATAAAGACATAGGCACAAATGCAAAGAAAAATGAGGGTTAAAGCAAATACACAAAATTGCTCACATACTAACAGAAACACACAGTAGATGATATAATACAGTTGAAGAAGCATCATAAAATAAAAATAAAATATTCAAAACACAAATACAAAAGAAAATATGTAAACACACTGAAATAAACTTTAAATAACACAAAGGAATATTCCATTAATCTATGTACAAATGAAAATGAAAGAAGATTTATTCTGCACAAACGCAGATAAATGAGGAGGCCATGATATTTTGTCCTTTAGAAGGTAATTTCTGAGTTTACATCTTTCGTGAATAAATTTAGTGCACCCAAATATCAAATGCTTGGCATCTTGAACTGCACCACTGTAGCACAAACACCTATCATTCTGTGATAAATTGAATTCTTTTAAATATGCTTTAAAGTTTTCAAGCCCAGTCAGAAACTGGATAAGCTTAAAATGTGACACAAATGAGTTAGCCTTCAAACGACTCTTTTTATAAGTATATTGTGCAACGGACTTCGGTTGGTTAACCTCTAGGGCCGCAATGCTACATAGCAATAACTTTTTGATAGTGCCTTCGAAGCCCATAAAACGTTAGTTGGTCCTTAATTGGATTACTTTGTCAAATTATAATGCTGCACTCTGTACTTTACTGTTGTTTATGACAGTTATAGCATAAAGAATTTGAAATCGAACTTGCATTATTTTTTCTAGTTTTGTTATTTCAATATGCATTAAATTTTTATTGAAAGCGTGTTCGAAAAAAAAAACCTATTCCATAAATATTAAATTTAATCATTATTTTATATTATTGTTGTATTTATTATTATCAGGTCAGAACATGATATTGTTTTGGGAATGAGGTTTGTGACGTCGGCAAAAATCCGTAGGCGAAAAATAAAAATTTTATTATCTACACAAGCATCTCAAAAAACTCACCCTTTAATAACGCTTTGCCATTGCATTTACAATAGCTCTGATTTAAAAAAATGAGTTAATGACTACAGTAAATAAAACCTAGAAAAATGTCATTTTGAGCACTTTATTATAGGAAATGAAATAAATAGAAAATGGGATATTTTTTTAAAAAAACAAATGCGAGACAAAGTTTTTTTTATCGTTTGCAATACTAAAGTGACTCATTCAAATGAAACGATTAAAATGAATAAAAATATAATTTAACTAGCACGAGCACGTGGTGCTCGGCAGTTCAAGAAATGATGTTCTGACATAATACATTGAAATGTGCATAGCAGATTTCATTGTAATCTTTTTTTTTCTTTGAAAATAGGGAAAATTGCAGTGCATCACTGGATACAGGAAAATCAAAGCTTTTGTTCTGTATATTCAACAAGAGTTGTTGTTGATGCTGTTTCTCCTCTCCGTGACCAGCAGAGCTAGATCAAGTCCGTGAAATAATTCACCGTGAGAAAATCCAGTACCAAAAGGGAATCACGAACCAGGTCCTGCTTGGTAAGCCCCAGACAAGGTAAAATGTAGACGGAAGAGACCTGTGCAGAAGAGCATTTAGGACAGCCTTCGAACTGTTTAGCATCCCGACAAAAGTCATTGATAATACATGGACGAGAGAGACCTGTGCAGATCATTTAGGACAGCCTTCGAACTGTTTAGCTCCGACAAGTCATTGATAATAGATGGAAACGGGTAAGATCAATTTGATCTCGTCTACTACTGCCCCGAACCAGGGGGCCACCAGGGCACTTACTGTGATACCATGGGTGCACCGGCGAGACCATCCAAATGGCCTTATTCGTAGCCTCAATAAGAGTTCTTTTTGCTACCGGCAAACGTCGAATCGGGAGGCCATTTTTCTTCGTTGCCACACTTTAAGTAATGGGGACTTAGTTATTGAACTCACTGCAGCAAAAATTCAACCTTGCAAATCTTGAACAGCATCAAGTATTGTGTTTACGTCATACTGTTAGTTGTAAAATTCTAAAATCTTTGGTTCCTTGCGTGAGAATTTCCGATGGTTTAGTTTGGATACGTGCAACCTTTGCTTTTCCCTTTGCATTTGCACTCAACTATTACTTTCTTGACCCAACGGTGAATCTGTTTATAAGGAGGAAGATGTATACTGAATTTATGATGAAATGCAATCTACAATGCAACAATGAATTCGTTCATTGCACATCGCAGTGCAATAAACACATTTGAAGCGTCGCCATTTTCTCATAAACCAAAACAGCGTCGCTTTTACAAAGATCTTCAGCACGCAAAGATTAAAACTGTTTATTGTTCCTATAAGTTATATTAAGATCCTTTAGCCATTGCATTTTTTATAAATAATATTAGTATTATTTGTAGATAATATTGGATACAAACGATATATTCTAGATTCATAATAAATTAATAAAGCATAATTATTTTACTGAGTTACTGAAATTTAAAAAAAATTATCTAAAACTATCAGTACCCGCACGGCGTTGCCCGTGGCATAGCATCCAAGAAGAAAAATGAGCTTTAAACTTAAGTCTAGCCTCCACTCGATATGACACGGGCATGTTACGCAACATCAAACAAATATGAAAACATGCTTAGAAATGATCAGGAATAGCTTCAAAGAAATTTTTTATAGCCCACATTGAGAAATATTTAGATTGTTACAAAGGTAAAAATATGATGTGTCCGTAGACAAAACACAGGTAATCATTTCGAGGTTGTATTTCTTTCTTTTCGGCCTATTGAGATTTGAATCGCTGTTTAAAATCAGATTTTAACAACAACAAAAATGTATCGAATATGCATACCACAGCTATCGCTATTTGCACATGCGCAGTTTTCTGTTTTCGCGCATGTGCGGATAAATTAAAATCGCAATTATAAAATTCCCCTTTTTATTTTGATATGATTTTAAAGTATTAAAACCATTCCCAATAGATGCTCTACAAAAAGATATAAATGTCTTCAATATCCGTTTGCTATTTCTCAAGTCTTTGAGGTTCCAACATACAGACGCTTTCATGAGTTTTCATTATATAATATGTATAGATAAGCAATAAACATGTTATTTAACTTAAATATGTGAAACTAAAATGAACAAAATCAGGCAGCTGATTTGCACAATGTATAGCCACAAAATACCTAATCGGCATTGCATCTATACAGTTCTTAAATTGAGCGAGGATTTTCAACAAATACAGCTCTCCAATCTTTTTTTTTTATATCTATCACCACTTATACTAAAACATGTTGCAAAAAGAAATGCTGTAGTGATCAAACTGGATTTTTATTAGTTACTATTAATTGAATTATTAGTAAAGCGTTGAATTCAGCATTGGATCTTGTTTAGACATCCAGTTGTTTTTGAGACACAATCATACAGGATTATTCAGAATGAAAGAATATAATTAAAATATTTATTTTTATAGAATTGCAGAATATAGAGGCATATGGATTGCATCACTGGATGGAGGAAACCTCATTCTAAAATGCTCTTTTATTTTCTAATTCAGTTCCCATTTTTTAAAATTTAATTAACTACAAATGCGCTCTTTAAAACAGATAGTCTTAGCATTTTATTCCTCTCCAAATGAAGGGATTAAAAAAATAATTAATGCTTACAACATTCTTTTAAAGATACTTAAATTTCCTTTTGCCAAAACTACACGTATCAAAGAAATCCCAATCAAAATCTCGCATTAAAAACAACTAAGGGAAAAATTAGTGTCTCTTTTGCCCTTTTGCAAACGGAAGTCAGTTTTTTCACCGTAACGTGCACAAAGTGCTTATCAGTAAAATAAAGCAAAGTTAAAATTTCATCCTATATTCGACAAAATATGTAAACATATTTTTTTAGCAGTTGTGTGATCGAATAGAAGAAGTTTTGGAAAAATTTTCTTTTTTCCATCCCAGAAAGTATAATTCATGTATAATAATAAGTGGTAAGCAATGGATCAGTCTGCATCACGACACAAGAGTAGAAGAGAGCAAAATTCTCCCTTCAATGGTTTTTTACAATGAGATTTTGATAGGGATTACTTTAATACGTGTCGATTTAAGATAGGATATCTAGATTCCTTTACTCGAAATGTGAGAAAAATGCAGAAACAATTATTCTTATAGAGCGGGTGTAGCATTAATCAAATAAAAAACAATAATTGTTTAAGAAAATAAGAAAACATTTTAGCATGAAGTTAATAGGGCTAAATTAAGATAAAAATTAAGATCTTAATTCATTTTTATTAGATTATTATTACAAATATTGTACTGAAGTCGAAAGAATGATCAACAAGGACATCTTTTAAATTTTTTCTTGGATGTCACACCATAGAACAGCATAACACCGCTCAAAACAAATGCACTACACAACAATTAATAGTAGGAAATAGTGTTCTTAAGTAAACAGTCAGCACATCATCCTGGCGACTTGAACAGACTTTTCTTTCCTCTTCCACTGACTCTCTTTTTCGTAGCTAATCTTTCCCACAGCTACCACGGCATCTGGCGGTCAAAGGTACTACTATCCTTCCGTGGAGATTGATAAAGATTAGTCCCGTACGTTTTTACAATATGCATGATTCATAAGCCTCGATTGTTTTTTGTCTGATTCTTTTAAAACTATTATAGAAAGTTTTCAACAATTACATTTTTTTCGTTCTCTTTCCTTCTAATAGCTCTAACTCCTTGGGAATTATAAAAGGGAATAACTCAAAGGTAGCGATGAAACTTTATACCTCCAGCCAGCCAAATGAATTTTTTGCATCCTCGCTTGCCGGCAAGAATTTTTTAAACAATTGAGATCACATAAATAGACAAACCAGCAGATAACCTAACGTTGAACGGACTTGATGCGAAATTAAACTCATATCAACAACTTTTATTTAAAGAAGCCTTTCTAAAATTTATTAAATCAGGTAGTTTTGATTATTTAAATCATCGTGCTCACGCGCCTACAAAAGTATAAATAAAAAAAGAAACAATATATTTTTCTATTCCAAAATTTTGGCGCAGTTTTTCATTATAACTTTCATTTAAAACAATTGCCAGTTTCATCCATCTAGCTCAATACGTTTGCAATTTTGCGAATTCTTACGATATTTTTGGTACTTATGTATTATACCGTCTTCGCCCACGGTTTAGCAACTCATTAGCGACAAATTTAAATTTGGCGATAAAAATCAAAGAATTACACTATTGCCGAATTGCCGTAATTGGCGGTTTAGCAACTCATTGGCGACGACTTCAAATTTGGTGATAAAGTTGGATGGTATAATACCTAAGTACCTTATTTTTTGTTATATATTTCATGCACGTGAAACTGAAATATAAGAATACGACAATTGAAGCTTTGAAAATACTAGAAATACTGAATTAAGATAAAATGCCCCATACTTTTAAAAATTTGTAAAAATTTGTAGCATATGTTGATATTTAAATTAAGTTAAATTAAATTAAAGCATTATTTTATTAATTGTTAGAAAACATTTTTAAATGTATTCACTTTATATTAAGAAATGTTTTTATAAACTTTTATTAGGATGTATTTTATCGTAACTCATTTTAATGACGTAAAAAAAAATCTGGAACAAAATTTTCAAAATAACTACAACCTCAATGTGAATTAATCAGTTTCATCATTAATACCATTATCAAGGGTGAACAACAACTCTTTCTTTTTTAATGATTTTTAGTCGGGGAAAAAATAACGCCAAGTTCATTCTGGAAAATTAACTTCGTTCGGTGGAAAGTTGTGTCGCTGGCTACTTTCCGTCAAAAATTAAAAAACTAATAGATGGATAATTTTTTATAGCATATGTTGATTATAGAGTTTGTGATACTAAGTTTCAGATAAAAATATCTTTTTTTACATATATTTAATAATTAACTAATTATAAGTGAGTTTAAATTTACTGAAAAATAGAAGAAAAAATATTAATGGATCCTTTTTACTCTAATTTTCTTTTCTGCAGCTGATAATTGATATTTAATATTTTTAAATACCCTTATGTATTTAATTTTTTGTTTGTTTGTTAATTAAATACATCTAGTAGTTTTTAACATAACAGTATAAAAATACATAAATTTAATATGTTACCATTGTTGAGGATGCTTTACAAAAATAGAACAGAATGTCTTTGAAAAACCATATATCAGCTATGCCAAATATTTTACAAAAATAATATAATATTCTAAGTGTGTGTGTGTGTGTATTCCATGAGTAATTCTAAACAAATGAATCTAATTCAACGGAATTTTTAAGCATTACATAAGATGAGAGAAAGAATACTGTCCTATTTTCAAAGTACAAAATTTAATTAAATATTAGATTAGTTAGAAATTATCCAAAAGTTTTATCTATCCCCACTACTATACGACTGTTTTTTGTTTTTTTTTTTCAAATTTTTCTTTTACTTTAACATACATATAAATGTGACTAGTGTTACGAATAATTTTCACACAAGAGCGATACGAAGAAACAAATTTTATTATCTGTGAAAACGCGTGCTAAATAATCGCAAATCAAGCTACAAAATTCACAGCGAATTAACTCTGCTTAATCCGCTTATCTCATTTGATACGCATATCTTCAAGCCGATTTCAATCAAACTTTGCACACTTATTAGTTAAAACGTGAGAAAGAATCTTGCTAACTCTTCAAACTGCTACACTTAATTAACTTATTTTGTTGTTTTTCTACAATACCATCCGAGCAAATAATCTTATAAGAAATATTCTAATACTTCGTTCTATATTGTTCACTATTTTTAAAAAAATTCCTAAACAATATTTTAAAACCTTCTTTCCCTAATTCAATTGAGTTGATATTTCTTAACTTACAGAAAACAATTCAAGAAGTCTGAATCATTAACTTTTAGCATAATAAAATGCTACTGAAAAAAGCAAATTGTGAAAAAAGAGTTGAAAGATTCAAACACAGATGTATGTCAATTAAATTCGCTTACATAAAACCTTTTATTCTTCTTAAAAATAATCAAACATTTTTAATTGAGGAAGTAAAAATTTTATTGGTTTCGTAATTAAATAACTTTTTTTAGTTTAATTTAGCTCTTAATAATAAAAATATCTGAAATTTTTTAAAGCATCATATTTATTAATATAAATGTTTTTGGTCAATATAATAAAAAAAAATCCTTAATTGTTTTTCCTAAAATACTTATTAAAGCTTAGTAATAATCATAAAAAATTTATATGAGATATGAATTTTAATAAAAAAAAACTTATGAAACAAGCAAAACCATTCTAAAGAAAGGTAAAAAAAAAAAAAAAAAACCGAATTAAATACAAGTAGGCTAAAAAATCAACGTAAATTTTTTCTTTACTATTTTATAAATGAAGCAAAATTATTTTGCAAAAGGAAATTGCAAATGCTGAAATTACAATGTTGTAGTCAATATTTATTAAGATTGTAAATATATTATAAAATAAAGACTTAAATTTTGATTTGATGAATTTGACAGCCAAATTCTAGTCCAGAATATGAAACGGTTTCTGTTTCCTTAAATTGATTTTCACTCTCTACACCTTTTATCATCTATAAATAAAATAAACTGGTCCCCTGAAAGTGTCTGTTTGTTGGAATCACAAAAACTCGAGAAAAAGTTGACGGATATTGAGGATATTTATACCATTTTATAGAGCATTTATTGGAGAATGTTTTAGTATATTAAAATCAAATCAAAATAAAAAGAGGAATTTTATAATTGCGATTTTAACTTACCCACGCATGCGCGAAAACCTGAAACTGTGCATGCACAAATACCAAGAGATATGGTATGCATATGCGATACATTTCTCTTTTTACGTCTGATTTTAAACAGCGATTCAAATCTCATTACGCCGAAAGGAAGGAAATTCAACCTCGAAATGATTGCCCGTGTTTTGTCTACGAACATATAACACTTTTATCTTTATAACAGTCTAAATATTTCTGAATGAGTGCTATTAAAAAATTTTGTGGCCATTTTTGATAATTTCTAAACATGTTTTTATGTTTGAGGTTGCGTAACATGCCCATGTCATATCAGGTGGAGGCTAGACTTAAGTTTAAAGATAATTTTTCTTCTTGGAAGCTTAGCCACAAGTAATGTGGTGGGGGTACTGCTAATTCATTATAAAATAATGTGTCTTTCTATTAACTTGCGCCTTTTTCAAGTCTGTTAAAATTAAAATAAGCAATAAATTGTGAAGCAATTTTGTCAAGGCTCTAATCTTTTTTTCAAACCAGAGGGAATGGTCACCCCAAAACTTTCTCGCATATTCTCTAATAAAATTGTCATGCCAGAGAACGCTTTGCATGGTACTGGCGTACAATACTTACGAAATATTAACTTTTGGCCCGAAATTGGCAGTTTTACAAAATCCTGGCACAGAGGTGATCTGGTAGTTCCGGGTTTGAGTCCCGGTAAGAACATGGTTGTTCTGTGTTCTATCTGTGAGACGTGTGAATGTGAATGTGTGAGACGTGTGACGTTCCTCGCCCCTTTTTACAGGGGCGAGGAAATCGAATGTGATGAAAGTACAGCTAAAGTCGTACTTTTGGCCCTAGTTGGCGCTACTTCAAACAAGAGATGATTATTTCGGCTAAAAAGGTGATGCATCAGCAAGCTTGTGCATGGCAAGTGCCATTAGTAACAACAACAACAACAACTAAATATATTGTCTTAGCTTTGGCAATTAATCCCTGGCATGCCTGATGAAGGTGGACTGTTCATCCTTCAATTCCTCGCTTGCAACAAGGACCATTCGAAACTGCATCAAACGTATTATTAAAACACGTTGAACAAATAATAACAAATCGCATTCCCTTTAAACTTTAGAAATAAATCTGTTGTAATCGGACTTGCAAAATGCCTGCCTTAATCTTAAATTTTGTAAATAACCTTCGAAGATATTCTTTTAATTCTATGTATTAAAAGTCAGCAGCAGTGATCTGCCTGAAACTTTCTCACTCTCAAGTAAAAGTATTAACTTCGACATACAGGGCCTGACTTAGCCTAATTGGGGCCCCTCTACTTAACTACTGGCGAACATTCATTAAAGAAGGAAAAGTAAAATAAAATTACTATTCATATTCGGGGGTCCTACTTATGTGGGGGTCTGAGGCAACTGCCCCGTATGCCCCTGCCTTAGTCATGCCCTGTCCACACATAGACCCCCCAACAGAGCAGAGCAAATGCTACAAATATATATATATATATATATATATAAGCGAAATACCATTGATACATTAGGTGATCTCGTGATGACTCGAGATCTCCGAAACTATACACCCGATTGGATTTGGAATTTTGCCTAGTTACTCATTTCACGATGTAGACGCTCACTAAGAATGGATTTTAGGCAAATCATATCCAAACGGGTTTTCACATTTTTGCCCCCCCCCCCTCCACCAAATCGTAGAAACAATCTGTTGGCATGGTAAAGGATTCCATTCCGGAACATTTCTGTGATATTGTGGGCGATTGGATAACTTTGACTGACAGGATATACCCAAATATTTAACATAACACAATCAACAGTTAGTTGTGGTTGAAAGAGCAAATCTGACTCCAACAAATAAATCATCCGATAGGATTAATACCTTTATGCTTGAAATACAATAACACATACACATAAAAAAATCAATGACAAATAATTATAAGTGATTAAAAAATATTTGATTTAATAAACTTAAAAAACGAACAAATATTTAAAATATATCATTAGTTTTATGTTGGCAATCCTACTGGGAATCCCACCACTATAAATAACGGGGTTGCATCATAGAGCTGGCATACTAATATATACCAGCTCTATGGGTTGCATCCCATTACATAGTACCTCATGGGTGATGTGGAAAACTGTGTACGACATATTCAGTGACTGGCACTATATTCGCTCACTTTAAATTTGTAAAGTTTATATGAATAATCAATTCGAAACAAGACATTTTGCCAAAATAAGAAGTTTAGGTTCAGATTCTGATTAATAGAATGCCCAGCGAAGTGGACAGGTATCAGCTAATATATATATATATATATATCGATCACTTTATATTTATATATATATATATATATATGTATAAATATATATATACATTAGTATTGTGTGCTTGGTAGTAAAAGATAAAAAACGGCTTTAGTGTATTAATTGCATCCAACGGCAACGTCTACGAGAAATCGGTGCTTGGATGAATCCAGTGTAATATCTTAAGGGATTAATCACTTACATGACAGGTACCACAAAATCAAAAATGTATTTTTTCCCCTATCTATTAAAGCAATTATAATCATAAGCTTTCAAACTAAATTTCATTAAGTCCTCCGATTTTGAGTTATTGAGGACTAGCATTCGCATGAGAAAATAGTATACATCGACAATAACCAAGTTTGGCCAGGATAACCTGGTTGATATGGGGTTGGACAGTGAGTTCGATCCCCACCGGGCAAAGACTCTCCGCGTATAAGGGGTGGTTGGTACATGTATAAATCTGTCGTAGTCACCAAGTTGAGACAATACGACTGAGAGTTTTGGTTCAAAGGTCATAGTTCTCTGATTCAGGTTCTAAATTACGATCTGTGGATGAGGGAATGAAATCCCCCTCCCCCGTGAAAAAGGCTGTGACGCATGAGTAGCTAAGTCGTACTCTAGGTCCTAGATGGCGCTATTGAAACAAGAGACGGTTAAAATCCTGGCTCAAAATCAATTAATTTGTCAGTGGTTTCTCTATGTGCACGTGCCAAAAGAAACAAAATAACCCCAGTTTTACACATATTTAGTGCGAAAATTGATAATCATCAACACTTTGGTGTTAAAACGGGTAACAAATCTTATCCATCTAGCTCTTTAAGATTTGTGACAACCGTATTCCCTTGTCAGATTCCTAGTCTGACTGCCTCAGAATGGATTTAGTTCAAAATTCGATAGAAATCCATACATTTTGGAGTTAAATTAATGTACGAAATTTCATAAGTATAGCGCAAAGGGTCTTAGAGTTATCGTAGTTCCAGATAGGCAGCATTTTAAAAATGTATTTTTCGGATTCAGGTAAGCTGGAAACTGGAGATTAGACAAAATATTGAATAAGAAATCTCTTTGCATACAAAAAAGGAAAAAAAAAAAAAAAAAACCCTAATGTTAGCAGCGTTGGGGGAGGGGAGCTCCCCCTCTGTGCCCTTATGCCGGGATCACTTGGATAGTTCGTCATCTTCTAAACTATTTTAGCAACAGATATATTCAGATTCAATTTATTCGAAAATATGATAAAACAATGAAACAAATCAAAAAATGTACAGCAAAAAATATACTCGCAAAAATCGACTGCTTCAAAGTTCTTTGTAGACACAAATAAGCTCTCATTTAAATAACTATTTGCATCTAACACAGAAAAAAAGAAAAAAAAATTCTCCTGTTTTTGACCGTTAATTTTGTGTTTAAAAAAATATCAAATCGATACAATAATAGCATTCACTTGAAATCAAACCTCGTGTTGATGTTCCTGGACGAGGGCGAAGTGTTGCCAAACGGGATTAACAAATTCGATCTGATTTTACGTTCACGTAAGTTTTATAGATAGATAGTTTAAATTTTTACTAAACTTAAACTTTTATATTTCATTCTTATACTATATGTTCTCTGTTACAAAATTAAATACGCATTATCCAATGCCCGTTAAGTATGACTTGGTCCGAGTAAATGTGGAAGTCGTAGATTCGAACTAGAATCCATAGAAATTATTTCAAAAATTAATTTCCCTCTGTTTTATTTCTCGTAACATTAACCGATTGTATCTTAGTGAGATTCCAATCAACTAATTTTTTAGTGTTAATTATATCCTGTAAATGCAGTTTGCTAGTTAAATCCCATTGTTCTTCTGCGATATCTCAAGCCAAAAGAGCACTTCGAGCTATGCTTTGTTGCAGCTAAAAACAATCCGAACCGACAAATATTCGTTCATAGTGCATGGGAAAAGGATTTCAAACAGCAAGAAGGGGGAGGGGAGGGGCTGTAATATAACCAGAAAATTCAGTCCGAAAGAGCATCACCGGCTACGGTACAACTCCTCCCGTAGGAAATATACACATTAATCCGTAGAGGAAAGCTGTCCTTATACTATTTGTATAAACCATAGGGACGATGCGAACCAATCACCATTTTACAAACTTTTATGCTTATTTCTAAGACACTTTTGATTATATTGGTTAAATATATAAACGACGAGTTTGACCTAATATGCCAAACGTATGATGAAAGAAGAGCTCATGTGGATCAAATACGATAGCAGCCTTTTCTCATTTCCTAGTCCATACCGTAAAAAATAAACTTCCAAAATATTCTTGATATATCTACACATAAATTGAATACATACTTTGAAAGAGCAAGAAAAATTAGTTAAATTTTTTTTCTTAATAAATTGGTACTCATTACTGAAGAAAAACAATTTTTAAGCCACTTTAAATTTCATAACATAATGTTTCACTAGCAAAAATTTTATTTTCATTCAATTTTTTCACCAATTTTAAATATTTGACAACAATTATTGTCAATATATTTAAAAACATTTATAAATATACTTTACAATGCTTTCTATCATTTGAGTTAGAAATGTACATAAATTTAATATCATTTGGTTATAACAATAGTAATTTTTTTTTATTTCATAGTATCACTACTGTATAATTAAGAATGAAAAAAACGTAGTAAAGTAAAAATAGATTAACCGAGATTAAAAAACATTATCATGCTCCAAACAGTTTATTTGAATTCCTTTTAATTTTTCTTTAAAAATAAAAAGAGTAAAAAAGTATTTAAATTAATTATTTAAACACTTCAAAAATTTACTAATATAAAATTTAAATTAAAACTTTTGAATAGGAATTGAAATAAAATTTTAATTTGATCATGTGTTTTCTCAGAGAAAACAATTTACACAAAAATATATACAAGTAAAAACATTTTAAATACAGTTTGAACTAATATAATTTGTAATTCACAACACAAGAAATTTATCTATAGAAAAATATTCTTTATTTATCCATACAAATGCTTATAAAATTAATAAATAATAGGAATAAAAATTCTAGTTCCTCTATAAGAAGGGAATGTATTAAATAACTTTTTTATTTTAAAAAAAAATGGCTTCATATATCACCTAAAAAATTCACAAATCAATTCAATATAGCTAGCAAAGCATTTTGCTTTCATGATAATTGTAAACTAGAAACACTTTAAAATACAAAATACTAAATGACTCAACTTAAATCACACAATTTCATAAGAACATTCCCTGAGGAAAAATATCAATTCATAATACTTTACAAAGCGTTCCAAATAGCAGTTACATAGCAATAAGGAACTCCCGCAGTTTCATTTTTTTTCTTTAAAAAAATGTTTTCTTGCAAATTTAGTACAACAGTAATTAATCAAAAAATATATTTATGAAGTGATAAAAACTTATATTTTTAGAGAAATAAATCCATACATTCTTAAAAAATGAAGTTGTATAAAAACACCATTTCTAAGTATGTGATAAAGTGAACAATCACTCATTTATGTAAAAATATTTAACTTCATATGTTATTGCATAACTTTTATTGGTATCATCAAGAACAAAATATATTCATCACTCATTTAAATTTCAGAAATTTTATTTAGTTCATGTATATTCCAATTTCTGAACAGTAACCAAACAGTCATTTAAACTATTATAATCATTTAAATATTTCCTAAATAATAAATTTGTTAATAAGCTATGCTCTGAGATAATGATAAGGAAATAACTGGCATATCTATAACTTCTGGTTTTCTAATTGTGATAATAAAACTTTTAACATTTCTATTAAATGGAGTGCATTAGAAAAAAAATATCTTTATTTAAATTATTAGTTGACCATATAACAATGTTAATAAATATAGAAACTAACTTTTATTCAAATTTAAAAACACATATATAGAGAGAGTCCACTCAATGACTAATTAAATAAAAAGAAGTTCCATAATTTTGTAACTTAAATTCATTTTTTAAATCCAATCAAAAGCCAAATGGTCATTGGTAAATTTTTCTAAAGGCAGCCATTGAAGTTGTCTAAAATTGAGAAATTTAAAAACATTCAATTTTAGTCATGAAATTGCTGAGCTTCTCCTTGTTAAAAATGTTAATATGTCAAAAATATTTTTCTATATATCACTTATAGGATTTATATTTATAAAAAATAAAAATAATTAGACCATCCCCCCCAAAGTATGCAGATTGATTTAAATAAGGTGAAGTTTAAATCATTTTTATATTTTGACCTTTTCCCTACTTAATAGAAAAAAGCTTTTCACAAATAGTCAAGAAATTACTACTGAGTTATGATTCGAATGAACAAGTAACTAAAGCAAGGTTATTATCTTTACATTTTAAGCTAAGTAAGTTTAATCACTTTAAAATTAAATAAGAATATTATATATTATTTCAATTTAATTTTTTGATTTCCAGTTTTTGAAATATATATACAAGCTTTGATTCTTACTAGGGCCTATATCTAAAAACCAAACCACAATAGTAAGACACATAGTTTCAGCTGGAAAAATGTTTTACATGACACAAAGAATAAGATTTTATGTTATTTGAATAAATTAATATATTTCTCGAACATTTAAGAAATAAATATTTATATTCTCTTGATCTTATCAATCATATTTAGTAAAAAATATTTGACACAGTAATATTTTAAACAAAGAAAAAAAATCTGCAAATTTATAAAATTTTGAAAAATACCCATTTGGATAAATTTTACAGATAAATTCAAGAACAGATCTTAAGTAATTGTTCGTAAATTAAATATGTGTCATTGTGTTATGTAACTGTTCCGTAAAATAAATTTGCATGCAAATCTTTTTTTTATTTAAATAGATATAATTATTTTCACTAAATATTGACTGATAGGGCAGGAAAACTGTATGAAAAATTAATACTTGTAACTTTTTCAAAAATACATTTATTCACTTAAACAATATAAAATATAATTTTTAAAGTATTTTTCTAATTCAAAATATATCTCTGGTAGTTTATTAATAAATTATTAGGCCACAATAATACCAGAAACCATATATGTATACATATCTGCTGATATCCCAAAAACAGAATTATTTAATCAATATATCAAATAACAGAAGTGCGAGGGGAAGTGAAGAGCAACAAAAGCTTGAACCAATTTCCTTATTTCTTAGAGTGCTCAAATACAAACATTAGCTCAGATGCAACTTTCATCTTTCAGAATGAATAAATAC
Organism: Argiope argentata; assembly: GCA_026289955.1. Lineage (NCBI taxonomy): Eukaryota > Metazoa > Arthropoda > Arachnida > Araneae > Araneidae > Argiope > Argiope argentata. The sequence goes on along the minus strand of JAOUZG010017606.1, from coordinate 6,014,031 downwards.
ATAAAGTATTTCTGTAATCTCTCTGGCACAAAGTAATCTATTTGATATATTGGCACTTAGCAGATTCAAGAAACATAGGGCACACACATTTTCATTAAAATTATTTTGATCTGTAAAAAACTTTGGTAAGTGTGAAAAGCAATGCAAAGGTATAAGCTCTACTTTTATTTTATATTTCATAAGAAAGAACCATGCATTGATGAGACTCTAATTTTAAATTATTTAAAGCAATAAATATTTGGTTTTCAGCAGGATGATTAGAATTTCGGATATTACTAGAAGTACTACTTTCATCATAATTACTTAACTCACTTCTACTTGATAAAACTTTTTCATAATAATGCGGGTTTGTAAGTATCAAACGAGCAGTTTCCGGTAGTGATGGTACTTTAGCAGCTAAATTAACTAATACAGCATTCTCATTCATGTTAACTATTATTAAATAACAATTTGCTCCAACTATAGAGCGAGTGAATGAAAATATGTCTATATCCACTAATGCATATTCAAATGTTCCTAACAGCATTGAGGGTTCTCTTCGAAGCTTCACAAGCCTTTTAAAATTATGCAGAAAAGAGAAAGCATCTTGATTTTCAACCTGAAAAATTATAATTTTAAAATCTAATTATGTAAAATATCAGTTTTTATATAATACTTAATAGCAATATCACAAAAATTGAAAAAAAAATCAAGAAATAATAAGAAATTTTAACAATCCAACTTATTGATACTAAAATACTTTTATTTTTAAGTTAAAATTAATGAATTTCTGTAATCAAAATACTGTCATGAATATATTTACTGATTTTTAATTAATTTGATTATTATTAATTAAAAAACGTTTAGGCAATGATTTTATAAATGCAATTTTCCAAAATAAATCTTAAAAAATGCATATTTATAGTGGTCTTTATAATAAATACTCCAAGAGTTAAAAGATTCAGATACATATAAAAAATCAACTTATTAAAAACACAATTTCATAAAGCTGAAGACCGATTACATCGTTCTTTCTCAATAAAGGGAACATGCTAAAAAAAAATGCAGAATTCTGAATTCAGGTAGAAAGCAATACTAATAGCCTTTAGATAGTTAAGTATTTAAGTGACAATCCAGTTTAGTGTTGCAATTGTATATAAATTGCAATACAGAACAAGTGTATTTGTTTCCCAGTTTGTTTCTTTTGTTAAAACATTAATAAAACTTAGGAAGAAGGGGCTCTATTTGTCCTGTTTCATTGAATTGAAGCTAATTTTAAATTCATAAAGCAATCAAAAATAATTTACATCAGCTTTTGTTTAAAACACTTAATTTTTGAACAGGCAAAAAATCCAATTTAATTTATTAAATATTATTAATAAATTACATTATAATTAAAATTATTAATAAAAAAGTCCATTAATAAATCTAAAATATTACTTATATATAAAGAAATTCCCAATTTCATTAAACATTCATTAAGAATTTTCACAATTGGAAATTCTTCAATACGCATAAAATTTTGATTATAACAAGGTTATTTGATTCAAGTATTTTCATTTCTGTATGATTTAGTTAAAAAAATTACTGAACTATGATTAGAATGAAATTTGTTGTTATTGTACAAAATTAATGCTTTTCTCCAATTTTCAACCCCTAGAGAAAAATGAAATCCATTTGTATTCCTGAAACACAGGTTAAAAGTGCCATTATAGTAGTATATTTTGTATTTGTTACCCATAGTATTGTATCAAAATGCAAATTAAGATTGATGTTTAATTTTATGGTAATGATATTCAATAACATTACATTATTAGTGATGAATGATTCAACAATAATCTTTTTTTTTGTTCAATAATAATTATTCAATAATACAGGTAAAAACTTTTTTATGAATACAACTAGAGTTGGGTTTATGTATAATGACACAATCAATAGCTTAGGACCCACAATATGTGAAGTTCAAAATGCAGATGAAAAATCTAAGAGAGCAAAGCAATTGGCTAAACATATTTAATGTGTTACATAAATGAATTTATAAAAAGTCTGATACCTTGAATAGTTTAAAGCCTTATCAAAACTAAATCTATCAATAACAGGAATCTATGTAGACAGTTTTTGCTAAATTGTGTTATGATTTCAACTATGGGAACATATGGTGTCAAATTTTCCACTGAAAAGTCAATACTTAAAATCTTTCTAAGCATTGTAAAAGTATGTATTTAAAATATTAATTGTGTGTTTAATTTTATACTCCTTCGCCTTGAGTTTAATCCCAAATCTTTAGATTATACCAAAATAGCCAAGCTTTATTATATATAAGATGACAAGATATCATTGAAATTGTTGGAACCAGGTTACATTTCTATCGATGATTTATCATAGGGTTTAAAAATAAATAAGCAGCTACTAAACAATAAATACAAAGAAAGTCCATGATAGCAATTGTAAATGGATTGATACAAAATAAATAAATAAATAAATAGCAGGATTATATCATTGAATGTTTCTTACCTCAACATTTTGTAGTCTATAATTTGTATTAATAGGCAACCAAGGTTTATCACAGTTTGTAAATCCAGCATTAGTGCCAGAATTCCATTGCATAGGGGTTCTCATAGGATCACGAGAATTTGACTGTAAAACAAGAATTAAATCCTGAGAAGCAACAAACTTTGAATTTGGGAAATATAAGTATTTCTGGAATTCAAAGATACAATAAAAATGCAGCGATTAACTTGTTAAAGTAAAAATCTCTGAAACATTTTATATAATCAGACACAATTATTTCATAAATTTTATTAATGAAAGAAAATATGTTGAAGCAGCAAAACTCCATTGATTCTGGTAATTCAATATATCAGTCTTTCGAAAATATAAGTTTATAAATTAACAAAACTGGATAATTTTGCAAGTTGCTCTTATATAAGTTCTAATCATTTCAATTAAAATTTATGTAAAAGCAGATTACATTAAAAAAATTGAATGAAGAAATCTATTAAAACATTTTATTTTTCTAGGAAGAATAAAATTAATATTAATGAAATACTTAATATAAAAAAATAAAAATAAAATGGAAAAAGGGAAAGGAATAATGTAAATAGAATTCATTATATGTAATTGATGTGCTATTCAAAAATAATATCAATATCAAATCACTATGCTAAAAGAAGTCAGCTTATATCAAAAATTTTAATTTAGTGCAACAAATTTAATTAATAACACAAACTGTATTTACGTGATGTACATAAAGTAGAATTCAGAAAACCTAACCGAATAAGAAATTAATACCAATGAAATTAAAGTATTGTGAAGTAGACTAAACTGCTTATAGCCTATATAATAGACATTATTATAAGTAGGAAAACAAACATTGATGAAAGTAAGTTTTAGAAAACAATTTTTAAATTACTAAAGATTATAGCATGATAAATATAACAAATTTTTTTTAGAATTTGAGTATTTATAAAAGAACTAGAGCTGTTTTTGCAATGCATATTTAGTGGTTATAAATAAATGCAAATAAAAAATCTGAATTCAGTACTAAATTAAAATTTTTATCCGCCGTCAGACACTTTAAAACTACATAATTATTTTTAAAAAGTAATTGATGTAACACAAATAATTATGTATATTTATTGCATACTGATGATAGATTGATAAGCAAAATTTTTAAATAGAGACAGATTTTAACACAATCTATTCCATCATTTCCCATTCTCTTTTTGCCCACTTTTAGTCCATAAATTGTACATATTTGGATATAATTGTTTTCAAACACTACATGTATTTTTGTACCCCTTAATTTTTTTAAAAAAAATTTTTCATTGTAACTTGAAGTATTTAGAGAAATCTTAAAAAAAGAAAGAAAGAAAAGTAATAAACATTGTGAATAATGTACAAGAAATGTGTACTTGCAATGATTATATTAATACGAAATTTGTTTTCAAAATGTGATGATATCAATATATGAAATATTACAAAGATTGGTTATTTTTATTACACTACTGGGATTTTTTTTAAAGATTTAAAAAGTACTTCCATATTGCTATCATATTCTATGAAAAAAAAAATGTTAAATGTGATTTTCTTTTATATACAAAAAGAGAAAGAAAAGAAAAGAAAAATTACAAACTATCAAAGAATATCTATTTGGTACAAAAGATATGAAAACTATATGTGTCCAAACAAAACAATGTGGATTTTTTCCATCAAAATATTTTATTCAAGTGTATTTTCTCCCATGTTTACTTTTTTTTTCTAATCTATTTTTAAACTTTTAAATTAATTATTATTTATAGCAAGTTTATTACACTATCCATTAATTCCTGATTTCAATACATTTTATTTCTATCACTTACAAATATCATTATCCCAATAAATGATAAATGTCCCATAAACTAATTTTTAAGCAACTCAGTTATATTAACAGCAATTTCCCAACTTATTACAATTTGTTTTGAAAAAAAAAAAAATTACTGGTACTAAAAGCCAAATTTGAAAAATAATATAAATATTAAAAAAAAAATCTGTTTTAAAAAATTTCACATTAAACAGACTATTAATATGCTTTAAATATATGCTTTTTAAAATCTAAAATATATTATAGAAATAATTATAAATATTATAAAATGATTTTTTTTAAATAAACATACTGGTTTTGTTCTAAGAGCAAAACTATCTTTCATTTCTTCAGGACTTATAATACCATTTTCCATTCCAAGCTCATCACCATAGTAACAAATAGGAATGCCAGGTAACAACAACACTACCATTTGAAGAGAACTGGCTAATATGCTGCCCACACGTGATGTTACTCGTGGGAAATCATGGGAGCTTATCTACAAAAATGCATTAATTCAATTCATTTTAATTAGAAAGCTGTTTTGTATCAATAACTACACAAAAAATATAACCAAGAACACAATGATTTCCCACATTAAGTTATTTCATAATTATGATAACCTTAATAGGTTTTCATCTTTCACAATTATTAAAAACAATTTTGATAGGCATTAGAAATTGAAAAAGTATTGATTTTAGAAACTTATAAATGGCATATAAATCTCAATTAATAATTAAAGATTATGATCTTCAACAGACAGACCAATGATCAAAGACAATGAAATTTGGTGAATGGCAAGGGTAACATAGGAATTTTTTTAAAAATAATTTTAACAAAGAAAAATTAAGCAAAAAGCAGGTACTATTCATTAATGATATAAAACATGTAGGGACAGAAGTAATTTCTAGAATATGTAAAGATTACCAAATTATTACTTAAGAAACTAATTAAATTAGGTCATAGTATTAGTCTTATAGTCAATTTCGTAAAAAAATATTTTAGTTGCAGTTTAGTATTATACTTTTAAATATTGTCCTGAAATTCAAAAATTTTCATTCTTGAGGTAACTATTTTATCTTAAACTTTTCTTTCATTACTCGTGTTTAGCAGTTTTATTTTTTTATTTTTAAAGCATGGTTTATATATGAATGCATTTCGTTTTTAGATTTGCAATAATTACGAACAAGATTCAACTTCAAATGTAACATGGGATGAAATTTATATTTTAGATCATTTTTGATGCTATTACTCTTTCTTGTTAATAACTGGATGATTAAAAATATATTATTATCATTCAAATTTGAAGTTGTGATTTCTAATTATGCTGCACTATATTTTTAATTGTATCAGTAGATAAATATTATTTTTGTTATTACAAAAATGAAAAAAATTCAGTATTGTAAAGAAAATTATTCACAGCTGAATAACTTTTATGCACATAATTTTTGATTATATTCCAATTTAACAAGTAAATTCATAGCCTAGTTGAAGTTTAATTATTTCCCATTTTAAATTAAAATTTGAATTTTTGGTGAGATCACATAAAGAATTAGTAAATACATGACATAATGAACAGAACAGGTATAAGGATTTTTAAAATACCACACATCACATGTCTATCAGAATTTTGGAACTTAAAAATTATTTGTGAAAGTGATTATGAAAGCTGAATTATACAAAAATGATTTATTAAGATTATTTTGGTTAACCATCAGGCCATTTTTCGTAATTAGAGTTTTAATATGTGTGTATTAAAAGAAATAAATAAGAATAATCAGTCAATTACCAAAAAAATAAGAAAGAGGAAAAAAAAAAACATTCAGATAAAATATTTATGTGAGCAGATTTGAAGTGCTAAAGTCTACAATTAAAACGAATGAGATTATAGTAAATTTTGATGTATGTAAACATTATGTTCAGTTTCATAAAAAATTCAAATCAAAAACTTTAAATATATATACATCTCAGAGAAAATTAATCATAAAAATGAACTTATTTGAGAAAATATAATTGTGGACAGATCAGCAATACTCAAAAACAAAAATTAAAGCAATTAAAAAATTTCACAACAAACAATGAGAAAATCTTTTTGTTAATTTTGTATATTGAAATACAATCACAAATATTAAGATTCATTAAATTTCTATCTGATAATACCACAATTAAATTAGAACAAAAAAAAAAACTAGTAATGATATATATAATTTTAAAATACATCTTAAGAATCTAGATTTATTGAAGGATATATATAAAGATAATAAGGATCTGTACCACATAGTTTGGAAATTTTCCTTTTGGCATTTTCTTTAACCATGCATCAATTATTTCTTGAATTTCTAATCCAGTTGAGGAAGGTGTCACTTTATAGAACTGAAAGTTCATAGGAATTTCAGCAATTTTTTCATGTATTGTACCATAATAAAGTATAACATCTTCTATATCCTCCATTCCTTCAATTATCAATATCCTGAATAGAAAGGAAAACATAAACAAAACAAGGTAATTTTATCTTTCAAAAAATCTGCAGTATTAAAACAAATAATCGTACTTTGGTTTGTTAAGACGTTTTGAATAAGCATCTAAAATACATCTCCACTCTTTTAGAAGCTCATAAGTTTCTGGCATACCTTTTGTATATAAATGATTCAAGTACCCATATTCATCCTAGATTGTAAAAAAGGAACACACAATCTATGTAACAATTCCATAGAATTTTAATAATTTATTAATACCTATATTATGCTACTATTTCAATCATATAATGAGTTATAGACTATTTCTCATTAAACTACTAATGAGTTATAACACTTCTAATATCTATAAAATATATTTGAAATCATTTGATAATTACATACTACTTTTTTAAAGTAAGTAATTTAAATGTAAAAAAAATTAAAGTAAGGATAAATGAAACTAATAATAAGCATTTATCTATAAAATATGAAATTCTACAGAATTATATCTACATTTTTAAAAATATAATTATAAATAATATATTAATAATAATTATTAATATATTAACTAATATATTATATAATAATAAAATATTAATTTAGTAAAAAAACCAACATGTAAGAATTGTATATAATGAAAAAACAAATAATAATAATTTACATATTATACATAGAAAATTTCAAAGTATGTTGGTAAATAAAATGTAAAAAAAGGAACATCGATTAATTTACTTTGTTGCATATTTTGTAACTTTTTCATATACTAATTCATAAATACAAAATTTGTAATTATATAAACCATATACTTTTAAACACATAATACAAGTAAAATAAAAAGTTTTATAATGGTGTCAAATCTTTGAGATTAATATTAATCATAAAACTATAAATAAAGTTCCACAATTATATTTAAAAACTGGGTAATCTCAAATATTATTTAAAAAATATGTTTCCTTATTTTATTTAATCCATAGATTAAGTAAAAAATTAATAGTATTTGGAATGTATTCACACAACTTGAATGTAGCAGTTCATATAAAAATATTCGTATTAATCCCTTTAATAACATTTTAGGATAAAATTCATATTTAAATCAATTTCTTCTATAAAATAACTTTGATTAGATATTATATTCCAATTTTATAGAAAACAATAATCATTCTTGTTATGATAAAAATGTTTAAATGATTATATTCTATAATGTTCCCTCTTAAATGAGCCTTTTCAAAGGAACATGCTTCTTTTGGGAGATATCATTTCATCTTTATTAAAGAATCTATATAATTTTGCAAATAAGAAACAGAAAAATTAAGACTGATCATTAGGGCAGGTGTCATAATATTAATAATTTCAAGTCTAAAACTAATGGCTATCAGAGAACTTTAAAGAGATAAAACAAATTAACTAAACAGAAAATACTAGACATTAAGATAGCATATAAAATAGTAAATTTGATGCACATTACAACAATTATTAAAATATATTACTGAATGTAAATTTACTATGCTTTAAGACATTGGTGAGATTTTGATTTTTAAATTATGAACAAGCCTCAATAATTAAAATTTACAATCAAGATGCTGCCATATTTGATTACTGAGAAAGATAATCCATTCTCTAATCATACTTAAAAAATGATAAGGTCTTCACATAATAATATCAACAATATTCAATCATTTCATATTCCTTTATGCATTTGATTTCTTAAAAGTTATAAAGCATTTTATGAATCCAGGATTGGTGGGATGTAAAAATTTCAAGATGAGCGAGTTTTTGTCCTATAACAGTGGTTGAAAATAATAAGGAACATTCCTAAATCAGACCTTCAGCAGGCTTGAAAATGGAATGTCATTCTAATTGAATGAAATTAAGCTAAAATTAGTTGAAGCAAATTTCTAATCTAATTCTTTTCAATATTTTCTTACTGGAATAATAATATATATTTTAGTAGCAAATTTATTTATTTACTTCTCAGCAATAAAATTGTTCAGTGACAGTTTAATCAAAATATGATCCCCAAACATTATAAATCATTTCTGATTTGGGAAATAATTTATAGGCAGTTATGAAACTATTTCTTATTGAATTCAACTCTATCATTCTGTGAAGCAACTTTTACCCAATTAAACCCTTTATTTCATGAAATGTATGTTCTCTTTAGAACAATAAAACTATTCAGATTTTTTTTTGACATTGATCTTTTGAAAAAAAATGTAAATCTTTAATATATATATATATATATCTTTTTCAATCATGAAGTATAGATTAAGAAATAAAATAAGAAGAAATTAATCTTAAGGAATATTTTGTAGTTTTAATTTGACTTATTATATAAACTTATTAAAACATTTTCCAAACAAACCACCCACAATTTCGGATCTACTTATGACTTTTTAAACACATTCAAATTATCTGAAGTTTACATTAAAAACAATGGTATTTTTAAGTGCAAACAGGAAAAAATTATATCACTGAATTTAGATTTTGTTTAAAATTATGTATGACAAAATAGGTCAATAGAAAAATGAGTTCCATATAAGATAATTACTAAATTAACAGATTAAACTCGAACAGCATTTTATAATGTTTAAATGTCTATTTATACAGCTAATACTTATTTAAATTTTACATTTGAGAAAAAGCAGATTTTTTCAAGTCAATTTTATTTATCACTAAAGGTAAAACTAATTTGATATAAAACACAAAAATGTGAATCTTAAAAACATTAAGATTTTTTTTAAATGTTTTAGTTTAGCAAAATAGATGAAGTAAATAAAACTAATATTAAATATACTACATATTACCATAGTTGCCTTGGTTTGTTTTGCTCTAGGTTCATCTAATAACCTTTCATCTTCAAATATGTGACTAGCTGCATCAATGCGGAAACCATCAACTCCCTTATCCAGCCAAAATTGTAAAACTTTCTAAAAGAAATGCAGGCTTTTATAAAATTGTTGATAATAAATTTTTTTTAAAACATGGGGGAAAATTTAATCTAGTTTCTAAAATGCAAAATAGTTATGAAAACAACAAAAATTGATATACAATAATAAATTAATAAATGTGAATTTAACAAAGTTTGATGAAAATAATTAGCTAAAAAGCATATGAGTATGCCCCTATGCATATTTAAAGCTTTAAAATTAAATGCTACTGCTAATTCAATTGGTTTAATATGAAGAGAATGCAAGCCATAATTATATCTAAAAAATGATACATTCAAGTTTATGAATAATTTAAAATTAAATAAAAAAAATACAGTGTTTAAAATTTAATTTTCTTTTACATAATAAATGCTTATTGCCAAAAGCACAATATTGTTTCAATTAAAATATTTTGAGCTAAAGGTTAATTATTGTTGATGTGTGGAACACATACACTGATATATTGCAATAATTTTAATTTATTCATATTCTTGGAATGTATTATTTTATATTCACTTGGATTCAAACTTTATTTTAACACAAAATTGTACCAGTTTTTATTTTTCCATGCTCAGAGTCTATATGTATTAAAATAAAAATGCTATCTCAGTCAGTTTTCTTCTGAAAATATATAGATCAGAATGCATTCCCAACATTTTTGTTTTCTGCATTTCCTATTTGGAGTATGCATATCACTGAGCATGAATTTAATAAAGAACATAACAATGAAAGTTATTTTAATATTAAGAAAACAATAAAATATGCCATTTAAAGAATTAGTCCTCGATTTCCTTTGATAGAAAAATTGTTTTATATATATGTATAAAACATCTTTTTTTAAAAAAAAAGCCATTGATGTTTTTTTAATGATGTTCATTTTTTATACTTTAACGAATCATTTTAATGTCTATCTTTTGTCAAAGCAAATGTAATCACAATACAGTATACTGAAAAAAAAAAAATAGACAGAAAAGAGAGAGTATAAGAACATAATATTAGAAATGAGGTATTATAATTTTAGAAAAGAAATAGCAAATACAGCATTCTGGTTCTAAGAGAAAAAAACTAGTCTTAGTAATACAGATGTTAAAGTTATGGTGTAATAAAAATTTGAATAATCATGAAATTTTATA
>JAOUZG010017606.1:5947751-5998194 GCA_026289955.1 Argiope argentata | reverse complement strand
TACAATCCAGCAGTCAAGTCAATTACAGCGTAAATTCAAGTCTTACGTACGATAAAAACAGACTGCAAAACAGCTATCGTATAGCACAGATACAGTAAATCGCAGCGAGCTCAATAACACAGCGTTAACAGCAAACGCAAACACAGCTCACAAATCCTTTAGTCCAGCGAGACGCTTTTTATTTCAGAGCAAACTCGCAACTCACTCGATCAAATCACTATAGCAACTAACTAACTCGCTCCGGCTATTCGTCCTTATATAGCCGAGAAGCGCGTGCACCTGAATCTCGTGGAAATTCTCAAAACAACGCGAACAATCTAGCGGCTACTAGATTATTCCTTTCGCCAAACCAATCAAGCTGGCGCGAGGCTCCTCGCCAAACGTGGCCAACTTTGGCGAGTTTTCGTGCCGCTCGCCCGCTTGTAACATTGCCCCCTCCTCAAGGACTGCACGTCCCGGGCAGTACAGACCCCGAGCAGAAGGCACTCAAAAGTAACAATACCATACACACAAAATTACAGACAAAATCATTGAAAAAGAATTAACATAAAGAACACTATTTACAAATATACAGGTCATATTTACATAAATGAGGAAACCATGGTTTCAACTAAGTATTTGACAAGTCACCATAATAAGGGGATAGCCGGTCGTAATGTACTACTCTTGGTTTTGAGTTCGGTGACTTCCTTATTCGAACCACGACGTCATTCAGTCTTTTCAGGACTGTATAAGGGCCTTCCCAGGAAGACTGCAGCTTCGGAGAGAGTCCCTTTCGTCGAATCGGGTTCCAGAACCATACCTTGTCACCTTCCTTGAATTCTTGTCCGGTGGCTCTAGTGTCGTACCTGGTCTTCATCTTCTCCGTCGCTATGTTGATCCGATCTCGGGCAAACCTGTGTAGGTCTTCTAAACGGGCCTGGAGGTCTTGACCGCAATCCACAGGCGAAGAAGGCGTATCCGGTGGACACCCGAACTGAGGATCACAGTGCAGCTGGAGTTCTTTTCTATTTCCATTGTTCGTCCGAGGAAGAGGTCTCAAGATGTCAGAGGCCTGTCTTTCAAATGGTGCGCCTACATTATCCCGCTGTAACGTATCACGACTGTGTGTTTTCGGTCCTTTACGGGCGTTGCAGTCATCACATGTTCTGCACCATTCTCGAACATTCTCTTTCATGTTGTTCCAATAGAAATGCTCCCGGACATTACGAGTTGTCTTCATGATTCCGAAGTGACCACCTGCAGGACTACTGTGTAACTCCTTCAGTACTTGATTTATCCTTGATCGGGGAAGTACAAGTTGCCACTTAACTGACTTCCCATCTTCAGACTCCCATTTTCTATGCAAGATGCCGTTTCTAATTTCGAGTGAATTCCAGAGAGCCCAATAACGCTTAGTTCCAGTACTGAGACTTGAAATGTCCTGCCAGTCAGGTCTTGAATCGTTTGATTCCATAAATTCCATAATCGGTTTAATGTCGGGATCATTGATTTGTTCCTTGCGAACCTCTTCATCACTACAGGGATCAGATTGAGGTGGGACAGCTTCTGCGATCTGGCGCACAGTTGATGTATCAATCCCATGTTTCTTTTCCACTGAGGAGCAGTTGCGATAACCCTCAGAGCAGGGTTTTCTTGACAAGGCGTCTCCATTTCCTCTTCCAGATCCCAAATGGAAGAGTCGTGACTTCTGATGTGGAGTGCAGGGAGTTATTTTTAAAGTCAATTACAAAATCATGTTTCTTTAGAAAGTCCATACCAAGTATGAAATCATCTGTAATTTCCGCTATGTAGACGACATGGTCATAAGTAGCATTTCCAAATCTAATTTCAATATTCATTTTTCCAATAATTGAGATTCTCTCACCAGTGACCGTTTGGAGGGTGACGCAGGACGGTGTCCAGAGAATTTTCCTTCCGAGTTGTTCTGCAACATCTCTACGCATGATGGTCACGTTGGCTCCTGTGTCAACGACCATTCGGCAGGGAATTCCATTGACGAAGGCTTCAACAAATACGCCATTTTCACCGCCGCCTCTGGACGATATCTGTAAAACTCTAAAACGGTTTTCCTGGTTGTTTCTAGAAGCGTCTTTAACCCGTTTATCTAAGCGGGCTGGACAGTTCCTTCGAACATGGCCCTCGTCGCCGCATTTCCAACATTTCACAGTTCTTTGGCCATGTTTGTTGGGCCTTCCATCTCCTTTCCGGATAAACTGGCAAATTGTTTCCATCATTTCAGTTAGATTTTGCATCGAAGAATCTGATGCATCTTGAACCGTAGCTCCTCTTACTGAGTGGCGATCCCTCCGTGCAGCTTGCTGAGCGGCTTCAAATTTCATTGAATAAACCAAAGCTGATTTCAAATCTTTCAATTCAGCCATTCGCAGGGACTTTTGTATCTCTGGATCCCTCACACCGTCTATGAAATACTGCAGGGCCAGTGTTTCCCGTACTTCGGCAGGACAGTCGGAGAAGGCAAGATGGGAGAGCCTCTCTACATCTGCTGCAAGCTCTTGCAGGCTTTCATTCGATCGTTGTTGCCGGGTCTTTAATTGCAGACGGCTATAGTCCTTGAGGCATTTTTCTCCGAAGCGCAACTCCAGAGCGTTTGAAAGAGCTTCAAATTCTAGATGTTGGTCTTCAGGAATGGTTCTCAAAATATCGGCAGCTTCAGCCCGTAGTGATGCAGCCAGTTGACGAGCCTTCGTGACTGGATCCCAACCATTGGCTTCTGCGACGATGGAGAATTGAGTTTTGTAGACTTGCCAAGATGTTTTTCCGTCGTAGGTCGACAGTTTTATGCTTGATTTAGGAATAGCAGGTACAAGTTGAGTTATTTCAGGCCCTTGAAAGTTCGGGAATTGATTTTCAGATTTTATCTGTGCACCTTCCATTCTCTTCAATTTTTTCTCAATTTCTTGTTCAAATTCGTTAAATCTATCTTCAACTCTACGGAGATTTTCACTATTCTGCTCACAACTCTGTTGAATATTGCGAATTTTCATATCGTTCTCTTGAACCCTTTCCGCCAAAGCATCCACTTTGGTGTTGATTGCTTCAACAATTATAGCTTGACCTTGTTCTATCTTCTCCATCTTTTCTTGCCCTTGTTCCATCTTCTTCTCCATCTTCTCTTGCCCTTGTTCTATTTTCTTCTCCATTTCTTTAATGAAAGCAAAAAGCTGTTCAAATTTTGTTTTCTCTGCTTCCTCCATCGCTCTAGTTTTCACCATTCAATCCCACTTCTGACACCAGTTGTTACATTTTTAGCGTAGCGGGTTCGGATTGAATGGACTTTGTATGAGGACAGCACAAACAAATTTATTTACAGCTATTTACAGTTATTTACAGGATAATTAATAAAGTAAAAATTTCAGATAAATACAATCCAGCAGTCAACAGTCAATTACAGCGTAAATTCAAGTCTTACGTACGATAAAAACAGACTGCAAAACAGCTATCGTATAGCACAGCAACAGTTAATCACAGCGAGCTCAATTACACAGCGTTAACAGCAAACGCAAACACAGCTCACAAATTCTTTAGTCCAACGAGACGCTTTTTATTTCAGAGCAAACTCTCAACTAACTCGATCAAATCACTATAGCAACTAACTAACTCGCTCCGGCTATTCGTCCTTATATAGCCAAAGAGCGCGTGCACCTGAATCTCGTGAAAATTCTCAAAACATCGCGCACAATCTAGCGGCTACTAGATTATTCCTTTCGCCAAACCAATCAAGCTGGCGCGAGGCTCCTCGCCAAACGTGGCCAACTTTGGCGAGTTTTCGTGCCGCTCGCCCGCTTGTAACAATAGGTTAGAAATTTAGCTAAATTTTTATATATGAGGACATTCTGCCTTTCTCGGGAACTTTCAGTTGTTGGTTTATGTTTGTGTTTTGTTTCAATGAAAAGTTTTAATAGTTATATGTGTGCTTCAGAAACAAATAATTTATCAACAAAATGGACATCAATCTAACAATTTTCAAATAATGCAGATTAAGAGAAAAAATTATAGCCTTCATTCTTGATTAAAATTTTTTAGCTTCACATTTATCTGAACTATTAGATAAATTAAATTAAATATAGTGAAATACAAAAGTACTAGTTTTTGAAAAATTAACATTGTAACAGACATGCTCACTTATGCTGTTATTCCCACACACCATTTTTTAAAAAATTTATTATCTTTATTTTTTATAAATATATATTACATGAATAATCAAATATTTATCAATAAGACCAATAACTTTAATCAATTATTTATATATAGATAAAACTGAATACCTTAAATGTAATTTTACAATAAAAAATTTAAAAAACAATTTTAATTAGAATAATTATATATTTAGAGTGAAGATCATGAGAGAATTTTAATGTTATAATCAGAATGGGAAAAAAATGTAAATGAATTTGTGATTAGTATTTTTAATAACATAAATCGTACTATCTCTATTGATTTTATTAATTTCTAAAGTATATATATATATATATATATATATATATATATATATTACAAACCCAATTATTTGGTGGTAAAGGTTCTTCAGTAGATTCTGGCTTTGCATCAACCCAAATGTAAAAATCAGTAAATGGTTCCTCTTTATTAATACTTTTTATAAACCATGGATGTTGATCACTGGTATGATTTGCAACAAAATCGATTATTATATTTAGATCTAAAAACAAATAGAAATTCAATTGTTATGAAGTTTAAAAAAGAATAATTATACTATATTAAACTTTAAATAATATCAAGAAAAATCTAAATCAAAATATAAGTTATTGTGGCTATGTACATATTCATGCATCACAGCTTTTCCAAAATAAATAAGCATCCAATCTTCTCAGTTAAACTTTGCACATTTATTCTTTGAATATGAGAAATAATAAATTTCAAATTCCAAAAATTACCTGAGAATTTAATTAATTAGAAATTATTCTTTTTTTAATGTCTTCTTTAAATAACTTTGGAGGAAATTACTCTACAAGAAATATTTTAATAATATCTATAAATTTAAAATCTTATCTTCTTGGTGATATTTAATTCCTTTCTATAAAAGTTTATTTTCAATTGTTATAGTTTTTTTTTAAATTTAACTCTGTTGAATTTAAAATATGGTTACTGTAAGATATTCTAATCTAATCAAAAACAATTTATAGAAATTTTGGTTTCATAGATTTTGAATTTTTTTTTATTGTTTTAAAGCAGTTATTTAATTATACCTTAAAAGGCTAAGATGAAAAATTTATACACCTTTTAACTCAAAATAATCTGAAGATATGAAGACCTAAGTTAATTCAATCAAATGTTCAAAAGTCATTAAAGGATTGTGTTTTTAAAAATAATTTATACAAAACTAATTTTAACATTACAAACATTTTATGTATATACAGAGAGAAATATTTTAATTCTTATCAATGCCGCGTCTATGAGTTAATACAACAAAAATGTAATGCTATCATTTTTAAAGCTTTCAACAGATTTTTTTTTTCAAAATATATCCCATAGTAGCCATTTAACCTTATTTAATTGATAGAAATGGTTGCACCAGAAGCAAGTCAATGCTCTTTTAAAATATACCTATATATATAAAAAAAATTAAGAGTTTTTATATTTTAAGAAAAATTTTACAATATCCGGAATGTTTCCCCCTTTTTTTAAATGCATTATGACTTCTGGTGGTATATGCATATATACCATTAAGTCTTCACAAAGAAATCAACTAACAAATTGAAAGTACAGCAAATTAAAAAGTATTTTTAAACATTATCAATATAGAAAAGTGCTAAGAGAGAACAGTTACAAAATACAGATTTAATTTTTATGAAATCTTAATGTAATGGAAATGATAAATATTTTTTTAACTTTTTTTCTTCCTGATAAGATGAACAGGCATGAAAAGGTTGATAAAATGCAGAAAAATAAGAGAGAGAGAGAGAGAGTAATAATATTTCCTATGAATAGAGATAATAGATACAATATCTTAGATAAGATTATTGTAAATGGTTAGTACTATTTCTCCAAAATACAGCACTTAAGGTTTGTACATTAAGTAATTATGTATATCATACTTCATTGCAATATAAATGTCAGCTAAGATTCATTTTCTGCAATCAGATTCATTATGCTCTCAGTTTCTCCAATTAAAAAAGTATATAATTTAAGAACATTGAATTATTGAACAGTAAGCAAACAAATTATCTTCTATGAATGTCAATATAAATATATTTGTTCTCAAACCAATTTTCTCCTGTGGTGATAACACTGCCTAATAATGTGATAGCTAAAAATGAAAAAGAATATCAACTCCCCTGTATACAAAAATGGAAAGAAAATTGTGAATTTCAAAAATTAACCAACACACACACAAAAAAAAAAAGATAGAGGGAGAGAAATTTCCAATGCAGATGAAAATATTTAATTAATTATACAGGAAACAATGTTTCAGCATAATAAAAATAATAGTACCTATATATATCTATAAAATTGATTTTTAAAATAAAAAATGTTCAAATTTAAAATGAATTGCTCCACATATTAAATTTAAATGTAATTTAATCAATTTAATGATTATAAATAATATGGGAAAATGAAATTTACAACTAAAAGAAAAGTCAATGAATCTATGTGGGCATTATGCTATGAATTCTAAAGCATTCTTTAATCTTTTCTCTAGAAACTTGGCCCAACTGCAGATGAAAATTCTGCACTAGCAGCCCAGTTTCTGTTTTAAATGGGGATTGCAGGATTTAAAATGATGACAGCCTTGGCAATAAAACATTTTGCAATCTGCATCCAAGCTTACCAATATAGAATTTTCACAGCTGGTTGGTTATATCAGTAGCGAAATTTTTCATCACAACTATGTCCAAAAGCTTTAATAAATTATATACTAACAGGCAATATTAATAAAAATTTTGGTTTCACAAATTAAAAGATTAATAAAGGATTTTTTAAAACTATAAGTAAAATTAAACTGGAAGTTGTTGTTACAATGGTGTCAATAGAATAGCATCAACATTCAAACTTATCTAGTGCTGGAACAAAAAAAAGAATGATATAATATACTCTAATAAGATTTTATACCTTGTTCTTTTGCTTCCAACATAAATAAATGGAAATCATTCATTGTTCCAAACACCGGATCAATATCTGTAAAACATGTAATGTCATATCCATTATCTTTCATAGCAGATGGATAGAAAGGACTCAGCATTAAGTTTGAAACTCTAAGATCCTTGAAATAACGAAGCTCATGAATCAGACCTGGGAAGACAAAAAAATTTTATTTTTAACAAACTTTAATATCATTTAAATTAAATATTTTCACATTAGTGCTATTAAAGAACAAGTTAAAATATTTTATACTATGGATCATAAAGAGCAATTTCAGAGTTCTGAATACTTTTACAATATTTGCTTCTTTATGATTCACTAATATTTGTAGTTAAAAATAGTCCAGAAAATTATGCATATTATTAATCAAACTATTTTAATTTCTAATTTTTGAATTTATACTTGCTTGATACATCATATTAAGTAAATTATTACTATTTCATTTAAGGGATGGGGATAAAATTTTATTTAAAAATGGAACTGTAAAATGTTTCTCTCTGTCTATCACTTTTGAAAAAGAGTAACAAGTGAAAAAAATTTCAGAATACCTAAAATAATATTTTCAAGATTCACATGAATATATAAAACAAATAGATGGATTAAATATATCTGTACTAATTGCTATCAAAATTAAATAATTGGCCAAATCTAATACAACTATTACAGGTAGGAGTTTCAGAATATTTTAATTATGTCAGTAATCTAGAAGCAAAAATCCATAAATTAATTTATACTGCTCATGTCTTTCATTAAATATCATTAGAATTTTTATTAATAGCCAGTGTAGATTTGTGATATGTAACATCATCAATTTTTGTAATAAAAATATTAAAAACAAAATTTATATTAGGAGGCGTAAAAATACAATGCTAAATGGGAAAAGTACTACACACATGCATTTTATCAACTTCACAACACTTAATGTAAAAAAACAACAGAAGCAAACAAAAATAGATCTCAACAATTTTGCTAAAATTCAGTGCAAGGAAAAAAAATTATAACCAATGTATTAATTACAACACTATATTAAAACTATGTAATTGAGATATAGTTCCAAAAAATGAACATTAAAAAAATAATTTTTAATTTGTTTCCATTTAGTTTTAGTTATAAAACTGCAACCATGATTTTTTTAAACATGCAACATAGCTATAGTTACTATTTCCATC
Source organism: Argiope argentata (assembly GCA_026289955.1). Lineage (NCBI taxonomy): Eukaryota > Metazoa > Arthropoda > Arachnida > Araneae > Araneidae > Argiope > Argiope argentata. The sequence goes on along the minus strand of JAOUZG010017606.1, from coordinate 5,989,903 downwards.
CATATCACAAAGTGTTAATTTAATTGATACCTTTAATTTCTGGATAAAAATCAAATTTAAGAAGAACTGATGGGTAAAAATATAGAGAATAGGTGACATGAGTATCAGAATTGGATTTTTCTCTATACAAGCTTCTAAAAAATAAAAATTTCAACTTTCTACCCCCCACATCCCTTTGCTTACCTATAGTAAATACTCATTAATTTAATACCTACATAAATAAATTTAAAATAATAATATATTATGACAAACTGAAATAGCAAAATATTACATTGCCTGTCAATTTCTAGGGGTATGGTTTTAATAGCTGGCCTGTAAAATAATTCGAATTAAAGAGAAATTTTCGAAATATAGGTAAATAGAGTCCAGGGTAAAAATTGTAACTTTTTTAAAGACAGCTAAGTTAAGTGTGTTAATCTTTTTTTTTATTATTAATTTCTTATATTAGTTAGTTTGGTGAGTTTTGATAGCCTAGAATTTTTCTGTCTTGCAGAAAAACGAATACCCAATTTATCTGTTTTAAAATAATTTCAACAAATATATAAATAAATATACTTATTTTTCATAATTTAGACATTCTATAAGGAATTTGTAGAATAAACAGCTTTATTTTTTACATTAAGTTTATATTAAATGAGGTTCAATTTACACAGTCATTTCTGATATAATATCCTAATTTGCATTCATAAAAATACATCTTAAAGCAGGTTACATAACTTTACTACTTTTTTTATGATACAATGATTTTTGATTAGCATTATATAATTAAAATCAAGGTATATTTCCCATGATCCCTCAGAGTTTGGCGGTATTGATTCCAAGTGAGTGTCCTGTATTTTCGTATTTGCTTTTGTTTTGTGAAATGTGATATTTGGAAAACAATTAAATAACTGCTCCTGAAACTTGTCCATTATTTTTATCTACCTCATAATGAAGTTATAAAGAGTCTCATTCCTCTACGGTCTTACTTTAATTTTTTTTTCTTAACGAAATGTCGTATTACGCATAGTATTAACCAGAGGTGGATTTCCAAACAGGCACGTGAGGCATGTGCCTCAGGCCTCATAAATTAAGAGGCCTCAAATTATAGTTCTAAAATAATAATAATTTAAATTTTGAAAAAGAGGACTTTTTTAAATAAAACTTTCATTTTTTACACTGTACTATTAATACTCCTGTTTCATCAATCTCAATCAAAGAATCATGCAATATTAATAACCTAGAAAAACCCAATATTCTGATAATGAGAGAGTAAAAAGTCAATCAGGAGGGGGGGAGAGATATTTTACACCTGTTATCTTGTAGAAACTAAAGGGATAAATATCATACTACACCTTTCTACACACTCGGACCCTATGAAGTACAGGAATGGCTCTCAAGGTCACAAGGCAATGAAGGTGTTTGTATAATAGGACATAGGACGCATTTTAGTTAGAGACCTTGGTTAGAAAATCTTTGCTCAAGGAGGTTAATTTCTCCAAAACATCCTGCTAGCGACTTAGTATTTCACGTTTGAAAAATATTAATTTTGATTTGTATTGTGGACAGGAATTCATTTCAGTGTTGGACCTTTGAGCAATGTGAAGATTGGTAAACATATACTTTTTTTAAACATTTTCGTTTCTATTTTCATATTTTTGAAAATACTGTAGTCGTGGCTTCATATTTTTTTTGACACATTTGAAGGTTAAAAACAGGGCTCATTTACAATACGAATAGTTAGGCATTGGCATTGCTCAAAAAGATAAAATAAACTGGTTACTTTCTCCTCTTAACTGAAGAGGGAAATTTTTTCAACTTGGAAAAAGCGTCAAAAGTCCAGCTAATATTTTTTATGGGACTAATTTTTTTAATGTTTCATCCATGTTACAGAAAAGAAAGTTTTAATTGAGAGCTTCAAAATGCAAAATGAAAAAAAAAAAAATGCAGAACATAATAATTTATTCAATAAACGTATTAATATTTGAAAAACGAACTAAAATAAAAAAAATTAGAAAGAGCAGTTGAGAATTTGACACAGCATGTGTAACTAAAAGAATCTATGAGCAAATTTAAGTTGAATATTTATATGAAAAAAACGTTGTGCAAGCTGAAGCAAGCAATCTGAGAATGGAGCCGAAGAATCAACAACGTAATTTTAAACAATAAAATAAAATGTCAGCTGATTCTGATAATGTTTTATAGCAAAACCAAAAAATTTTTATTCCTAAAAGAGAAAAACAGCTCCATTCTATAATAATTGATTTAGTGTATAATGAAATTTTAGGCATGTATCTCTGAAAAATATGGTACAACTATGGTGCAAAAAAGCCCATATTTTTTAAGAACAACTTTAACACAACCTGAACTTTATTTTCTTTTGAAATACTGCCAAGCAGAATGAAAATATTGATTTTAATATTCAATTTTATGTACCTAGCTTCTCCCCTCCCCGCTCTTTTTTTAACACAAAATATAGGATACATAGCTTAACACATTAAAAAATATGTATAAAGAGTGCATACTATAAACAAAACTGGAGGGAAGGGGGCCACAAATTGAATTGCACCTCGGGCCACTGAAACTCCAAATTCGCCACTGGTATTAATGGAAATAATTTGCATGTAATATGATGTTTTTCATGATTTTTAAGTCAGCACAAACCTCCAAAAAGGATATGCCCTCTTGATACCATTGAATTTCAAGATACCAAACGGAAGGGGGCACTTTTCCGTTAGCCAGGAGGCAGCAAAACATCGTCAAAGAAATTTGGAGAAAATCTGTATTATTAAGCAATTTTTTGCTTTAAAATGACTGTAAGAAATTTGGTAGAATTCTACATTATTTGGCGAATTTTCACTTGCACCCGGCTAACGGAAAAGCATCTAGAAAGGAAATAAATAAATGAGTTTTCAAAAATTATCTTCAAAGAAACACTTTTATATTTATCAATGCTTTACAATAAAAAAAATCAGATTTGTGATGTTTGGTATTTGTATCGACTTAATTAATTTGTTTATTTTGTTTGTAAGTTTTAAGTTCTTTTTTTTTCTACATTCAGGGAATCATTGACTAAAAATTAAACAATTGTTCTGGTATTATTAAAAATAGATGTGTAAACAGAATTCGTATAACAAATAGTGTATATAGAATAATAATTATTAAAGAAGAAGAAAAGCAATTAATATTCGAACTAATACGACTAACAACTAATATTGTATTTAAAAAATGAAAGAAGATTGAAACACAGATGTTTTTAAAGTGGAAAACATCCAATAACCTTGAAAATCACCAATGCCATCTTCATTACTGTCTTTGAAAGAAGGTAAATAAATGTGATATATAACACTCTTTTTCCACCATTCTAGAGCCATACTAAAATATACATTCCGTTCAAAATAATTTCATCGTCTTAGTTACTAAATTAGAAAAAAGAGCTGTTTCTTAAGCTAATTTCTCAGTTTCAAAAGTGTAACAGCTGACACTATTACGAAACGTCTTTTTAAATTTTTAAATTTTCTATTTGTTTACGAATTCAAGGCGTACAACAAACCAAAACAGCGAATTTTACGGATACAGTTATAAAACAATCATTTCAATTTTTTCTTGAACCATTTGATTTCGAAATTTTACGCACATAGAAAGATTATTTTCAAAATTGATTAAACTTTATTCACCAAATTTAAACACAAAAATCTCAAAAATGTAATTTTTGCAGTTCAATTATTTCCTTCTAAAAAGATTTTAAATTATCTGCCACTGTGACGGTGTCTTATTATTGTTTACAATTGAAGCAAGTACATGCGTATTTTTAATTTTCGGTCGGAGAAGCTAAGAACCGCGTTTCTGGAGCATACATCACTGGAGAATGCGCCTTAATTCCTTCCTTCCATTAATTTTTGGATAAAGTGTGCAGATCATATTTCCTAATATATATATGAAATTAATTTTCAAATAATATTTAAAGAGTTATTGGAATTTTGCCAGTTCTGTATTTAAGGTTTCTTACTTAAATTATGTGATGAAATTTGCTTCTATAATTTAAAATACTCTCTTTCTGGCTTAAGATTTATTGAATATTTTAAAATGAACGTTTAACAATTACATTTTTGTTTTATTTTAAAAGTGCAATATATAATTATGTTCCTCCGACCGAAAGAATCTTTGCATCTCTCTATATATTCTATTAGGAAATGGATAAAATTTTCGAACAGTAAAAACTTTCATTCAACACAGTGCTCATATCTGCGGAAAGTTTCATCCAGTCGGAGAAAAGCAGCATATGTCTGTGATGTTGAAAATAATTCATCTGTTGCTGGAGAATTTTATGTTAGTGAACAACCCAAAACAATAAACGATAATTTTTTTGGAATAGAAAGCGACGAAGGAGTAATTAAAATTAATGACAAACCTTCATCAAATAATAACGCATCCAGAGAATTATTCAAAAATATAGAACAAGAAAAATTTATTACTACAACATTTGGTACTGTTCGTTATGACTCTGAGAATAAACCTAAACATCATGGTCAATTAGAAAAAGAAAAAGTACTAATCAGTTCTAATGTTGAAAAAGACAAAATTCTTGATCTCAATCAAACCCTACTTACTAAAAATTCTGTACAAAGCAGTAGTTTTTTATCAAGTACACAGGAAAGCTTCAAAACAAAAACTGATGTACTGGATAGAAATTTGAAATCTGAATTACCTAGCAGTAGCTATGTAGATGAATTATATTTTCCTGAACCATATTCTGATAATGAGAATAATACTTCTGTTGGATTAGAAAATTCATCTTCCTGTTCTAAAGAAGAGAAGTCTAATTTTATTGAAGAATTATATTTTAATGATAAAATGAATGAAACTATTTTTCAAAATACTAATATTACATCTGAAGCAATTTATTCTCCCAATAAAAATCATCCCCTGCCTGTTTCTGATAAGTCAACAGAATATAATGTAACACAAGGCATGTCAAAATTTGATAGCTCAATGATTTCGTCTTCTGATAATAAATCTAATTTTATTGAAGAATGTTTTTTTAATGATAAGATCAATGATGATACTGTTATTGAAAATAGTAATATGAGAGAAAATATTATGAGCAATGATAAAAATCACTCCATTCTTATGAATAATAAGTGTATTGCAGATGATAAACAATCAAGTTATATTCAGGATTCTTATTTCAATAGTATTTCTGATGCAAACTTAAAAAATGTTGGCAATAAAAAGTTTCAATCTATAACAGAAGTTGTTGACACAGTAGGAGAAAAGTTTAATCAAGAAAATTCTATAAAATTTAAAGATCAAAATCAGGTATTTAAGAAAAAAAATTTAATAAAGGAATCTGAATTTGATATTACAGATTCCCAAATTACTTCCAAGGAGGTAAAATTTAATGCTAAAGAAATGTTTAATTCCCAGAAAACTGAAACAGATGTGAGAGTTTTAAGTAATCTGACTGAAAATATTGAAAATCTTTATACAAATGATAACAGTGAAAAATTACCTTCAGAAATTATTAGTCCAAATTTAGAAGAATTAGAGGATTACAATAAATTTATATCAAATGCAACACATTTATCCAAAATGAAAAATAATTTTTCTTTTCAAAGTAAAGAATTTTTTAAAAAAAGTGGATTTATAAATTCAAAAAGTTCTAGTGAAAAGAATTTAAGATCAGTTCAAAGAAAATTAGATGAAACTGACTCAATTGAAAAAACTCAAAATAAGAATGAACAGCTCAAAAGTTCACAAGAAATGCATAATATAAAAGTTAAGAATGAAGCCTGTTTTGAAAATCCAAATGCAAATGACCTGCCTGAATCAGCTTATGATTTTGTAAAAAAATTAAGAAGTGCAAAAAAGAAGTCAGATCCTGAATTAATTAATGGTTTGTTTTTAAAAAATTTTTAATAATTTTAGATATAGATCTCTCTCTTTCTCCCCTCTCTATATGTAGTATATATACAGTACACTCAGATAAAGAGCATTGCTCTGATTGTTATTTATTATTTTGTCAGTATCATCTCTGTTGTTTCCACTGTTCTTGATTATAACTACACACTATATACATTATTCATAAATTGTCCTTGAAGTGTGCTTAATGTTTTTTTAAGTACATCACAAGGAAGATTTCTGAATTTATCTTAATATATAAATTGTTTATATCCTTTAACTTACTTTTATCCTAACAAATTCTTGAAATATTGAATACTGTATATAAACATATATAAATTACTAGTAGAGAGAGCCTTCTAGTTTTGCTTGCTATATTATCAGCAATTGTTCCTATGATTAATCGGGCATCACATTCTATGTGGTTTGAGATAAATGGAGGGCTTAGTAAGAAATAAGGAGATACATATTATAACAGTGAGTTTTGATGTAAAAACTTTTATCTTCTATTACTAATATGCAAAGAAATGAGAACTGGTACTAATGGGCAAAGAAATCTATCCATCTTTTTGTCCTTCTATCACTTTCGGCCAGATACTCGTAAGTGTATAATATATAGAGAAAGAGAATTAATTACATAATTTTTTTTATTTGTATATATTTTAACATTTATCATCATTTTTCTTTTGAAATTACTTTTTTATGCATTATTTATTTTCTCAAGGTTTCTTTTTTTAATATGCTTTAACTTTTATCATTTATAAAAATTGATTATTTAGCAGCTTTTTTGTAAAAATTATGCAAGCCTGCAAACTGAAATGCAAAGTGAAGTTATTGAAAAATAGAAGAGAAGTCCTCACTGATTTCTATGTTATTTGGTATGCTGATTTTGAAAATGGCTTCCTTTTTTATCTATCATAATTTTTTTTTTTTGTAAAATCGATATTTTTGCTACATTTTTATTAGAAAAGGAATTATCTCTTACAATTTTGCAGTAACAGTGGGTTTTATGCATTTAAATTTATTTAAAATCTATTCTTGTTGAGTTAAATTGATTTTTAAACATTCATTTAATTTTTTTATATGTTTAAATGGATGAAAACCACTACCAGATCCCCTCTGCTCGAGAGAAATATAGTAAATACTCTTGAGTTTAAACTTTTTACATTAAAATATGGTGCAATTTCTAAAAGAAAATCTCCAGGGTGCTACTTTAATTTGTTTTTAGTAAGGTAACTTACATAAAATTGACGAATGATCAAGATAAGCAAATGTTATGAATGCATGTATCAAAGTTTGAAACAAATTTTAAACTGAGAAAAAAAAAGAAAAAAAAATTTCTATTTAAGTAGAATGTTTTTTTTTTACATTCTTTTTTATGTTCAATCTAATGCCTATCTCGTGTTAACATTCAACAATAATAGGCAAGAATCCTCTTTTTCCACTTTCTTTGATACTTGAGCTCCATATCTTTGATATCTTGGTTGAACATTTTACCAAGATATCAAAGATATGGATAGAACACATCTACATGTCAGAGAAAATGTATTTTCATCTCATAGGGCAACTGCATACTTTCAATTTGTTCAGCATTTTCATAACTATTGCTTTATAATCAGGATCCTTGCAATTATCCAGAAATTTACAGACAACATCTTTGAAGGCAATACAAGCTTCTTTTTCCTTTGTTGTCATTCTAGTCACAAATTCTGTATCCTTCATGAGCTTACAGATATCTGGACCAATAAAAATTCCTTCTTTCAGTTTGGTTTTCAATAAACATGAAAATGTTTTGCTCAAATATTTGAAACAATTACCATCTTTTGAAATGTTTAAATAACCTTTTCATCTGCTTCATTACATCTACTTTTATATTCAAAGGGGGTAGCAGTACTTTCCCCCCTTAATTAAACTATTTTGAATAATATTCTTAGTCCCTGCTCAAAATTTTGCCTGTTTCATCCATTCTTTTTTATCCCATTTGTTGAATTTTATCTCAGCTGTTCCATACACAAATGAAACATCAGAACTTTGAATATCCTTCTTGTAGACCAAAAATAAATAAATAAAAAATAGAAATAACTTTCAAATCATCATAAATGGCCCTATGGTAGCTAGCATATTTTATTTTATTAAAAACAACAGCCAAGTTTTCATAGCATTCTTTTAAAAACACTAAGTGACCAACTATTACAGATACATACTGGCTTTTATGATGGTCAGTTTTGAAGCTCCATTTCGATGAATCTTTGAATAGCCTACATTCATCTCTATTGTAGGTGATAAATTTGATGATTTGAAAGGTAATGTACATGATACATCTTTACCTAGTGATATTAAATCCAGGAACATCAGAACAATAGACCTGGTTCTATTTCACTATTTTCTTTAAAAATTTCATTGATTTGCTATAGGTAGAAGGTTTTATTGCTATGAAAATTCATTTTTCTTGTCCAAATGGATTTTTTTTTTTACTATCCCAATCAAAGTCATAATTTCTTTGTCAAAATCGTTCATTTAGCTGTTTAGTGAAAAGCATCTATCAAATACTGATTGTATTGATGGAAAAGCTTTAAGAATTATACATGTCAGAAATTTCTTACAAGAAAATTGATTTTTTATACTTATTAAAAATTTCTTCTTCACGTTTCAATGCATACCATTTTTTTTTTTTGCAATAAAAGTTATAAAATTCAATCCTTTTCTCTCAATTTATTTCTAATATTATTTTTATCACACTTTGTATATATGCAGAAATTCAAATTTTATAATTTACCTATAACATGTCCTCCTATGTAAAATTGATTCAAAAAGTTAAAATAATCTATCATATGTTCTTTAGACATAAAATTGCAGAGAAATAAGTTGTGAATATTAAAATGATTTTTTGAGCTTTTTTTTCTTATCAAAAGAGAATTTTTGAAACAGATATTTCTAAACTATCAAAATATTCAATTTGAAAATAATATCAAGAATGGCTAATTAGATACCTGTTAGTGCCCAAACCTACACCTTCTTTACTGAAAGATTAATGATGTGTTTCTGAAGTATGTTCTATAGGAACCTATCCAAGCTTAAGTTGGCTTTTAATTATATGTGTCATCTTACCCAATTTTAAATGCTGTGTATTTTCAAAATTGATGCACAAATATTTTTGTCATTTCTTGTTATTCCCACTGGGTTCAAGTCCATAGGGCAGAGATTCATGATAAAAGGGAAATATGAGAGCTTCTGTTTGTCAAAGAGACATGGGATATTTGGGTACCATCTGAGGGATAAGACTTAGGTTTATATGTGTATAAAGTTACCTTTCCTGACACTTATCAACATTTGTGGATAGTGGTAAGTAAGTCCAACATTGTGGATTGTAAGTTCCAGGAAAACTTACCAATATTTATAGGAAAACCTTTTAACTAATATTATTGATAAACTGATAGTTTAATGTGCATTTTAGTAGTGAATTCTTTACTATGATTATACTGGCTGTTAAAAGGACAAGCAAAAATAAAACCCATTATCTTCTTTTACAAATTCTTAATTCCCCTGCATGTGATGCCTTAATGTACATAACTACTGATGGAACTGTATTCTTACATTTATTGATCCGTTAGACATGATAAACATACTTTCTCATATGTAACTTTTGGTGCTTAATAACATAGTAAACATGCAAAGAAACTGATAGTATTAAAAGATGTTTCTCTCAACACGTAAAATGTAATGACATATGTTACTTGGGAGGGGGGGGGGGTCTTGCTAATGGTATAGAAATTAGTCCAGATTTCATCCATTTGTCATAATGCAGACTTTGAAACCTCTTTGTATAGATTTTGGGCATGTTTGACTGAGATAGAAAAACCTCAGACATACTACTTTTTTAACCATCATGGCAATGAATTTGACATTTAATGTTATCGGCATCTAACATATGAGGCTTTATGATGATTGAAATTTTGAAGTCTGTCAAATATGTTTCATTAAATACTCTGAACATACAAACTGTAAATTATATTTGATTGAGAGCAGCATGTTGCTTATATGGAATATAACTTACAGTTTAAAAATTACAATAATAATGTCTACTTTTGTGATATCCTTGACTGAAAAGATTTCTTCTTGTATTGTTCAACAGCTCTCTATTGCAGTTGTATAATTTTGTAAAATTCTCGTTTTAGTTTGATAGCTTCGCATTTAAGCTTTGTGCATGGTCTGTTAAAATACTGTTGAATGTATCTGTGTAAATACAGACTGTAAATTTAGGTAGATTGGGAATCAACAAAATTCTTAGTTAAAAAATTTTTAGACCTTTATTCTTTATGGAACTTTCACTATTCCCTCACCCATAAAAAATAAATTTTCTCAAAAATTTATGCTGTTCTGTGTAATGTTCATTGTCACAAAACATAATTGAGCTGTTATTTATTTATTGTAACATTTTTCAAATTTTTTTTATTTCTAGGAAAGTTTATACAGAAAACTGAACAATATGATAGTAAAGGATTTAGAATTTTGAAAAATCAGGTTCCAGACTTGAAATACTTTACCAGAGATGAGATTTTGGATCTCTTAATTAAAAATGTTCTTTATTCTGATGGTATATTTCTTTTTCCTTGTATAATTTTTATTGAATGAACAAAAAAAATGTTTTTTTTTTCTCTTCAAAAAAATGTTATTATTGTTTGTTTCCTCTTCTTTATCTGTCTACGACAAATCGAATTTGTGTGAAATTGTATGGCTATATAATTAATTGTAAACAACACAGCATAGATTGTACAGTTGTAAATTTCTCTTATTGGAACATAAAAGAAAAACTATATCACTTCAGCCAAATAATTATCTAAAATAATTTACTATAGACATTTTTGAAAAAGCTATGGAAGTTATATTAGTGCAGTTTATTATCATAATAAATATTGCTGCTGTTTGTTATTGAAATGATAAAAGCTATATGAAATTTTTACTAAATATGTATACTTTTCTCCTGGTGTTTCCATTCTTTAGAATTATTTTTTCTGGTCTGTATTTAATATGTTATTAATAATTAATCCATTCTTTTACAGATGATCTTATTGTTTTGAATAAGCCATATAACTTAGTAATGCATGGTAAGATAAATATTTTTCTTTTTGATGACAGATTCTTTGAAATTAAAACATCACCTTATAATTAAATATCTAGTTTTTTTTAATGTCTGTTTTTATAAATTTTATCTAATTTTTCAGAATCAAAAACTGTTAAAGATCCTTGCTTATCTCAGTATTTAGATGATTTAGCTGCAGAATTGGATAAAAATACATATAAACCTAAACTAATAACTGTCCATAGACTAGACAAAGAAACATCTGGCTGTCTTTTGCTTGCAAGGTAAAATTAATATTTGATATCGTTGATAATTATTCATTATGAATTCATTTCATTAGTTACATATTTTTTGTAGTTGCCTAGCCTTTTTATTAGATTTATAATTTAATCTCATCATTTACTTGTATTTTATAAACCATTTTTAAAATAGCTGAATCCTGTTTCTTATTATATACAAGCAATCATGAACTTGAAGGAGAAAATTAGAAGTTGACATTTGCGTGCAATATAAAAAATTCATTTATATGATCATAAATATAATATCTATGATTTCAGCAAAATTTTTAAGTGGTGTAAGTACAATAATTACTTTAAATTTGGACAAATTTCAAGGACAAATAAGTTTCTGAATAATTAAATCTTGCATCAAATGACAAGGTAAATTATATGATAACAATTTGTTTTCAGAAAGGAAATGTGTTAAAAAATTATATACAGGTAATATTAAATCAGTCAAATTCTTTAAACCAACACCTCATTTTATTTATCTGTATTTTAAACTTGTTAGAATGTACTCTTCTCATCTTTTTCATTTACTAATGGAATATGAGACATTTGCCCTTCATAGTACTTTGAAGGAAACTGAATTGAGGTTTTTGATATCTGCTTTTGTAATAGATTGTTTTGAATTGATAATTATAATCAATTTGAAATAGATCTAAAATATTATTTATAAGGCTACTTATTAAATTTCATTTATTTGAATCATTGAATTTTCAATTGTATGCATTAACATAACTGTAGAAAGAACTGTTAAATAAATAAGCTTCTTTTACGTCTATTTAATATATAAACCAAAAGAAAGTTAATCCTATAATGAATCCCATGTAAAATATTTTTTTAAAAAATATATTCTATTCTGATGATAAATCCACATACATAATTTCATCTGCCTTGCTACTTAAGTTTTTTTGTTATTGTGTAACATAAGAGAAAGGACCACAATTTCATAGAAATACACAAATTTGGTCAAAATGTCGTATATTAATACATATTTTGTGCTTTTCTGAGTTATATTGATTGACAGAGAGAAAGATAGACCAAAGTTCTAAAAATATTTTTTTTTTTATTCATCAAGACCTGAAATACTCATAAAAATCTGAAGACTGAAATTTTATATATTATCTTTGTATCCAAAAAATTAAAATTGAAAAAAAAAAAAATACAAATCTTGCTAAACTGTTGGTAGAAACCATTGAATACTGCTCTGTCATTGCTCTGATCAAAATTGTCTGATGTAGGCCAGATGTTTTTAATTACTTTTGTGTCATTCTATTGTGTATGCAATAAAAATTTAAATAGCTGAATAAAAATTTACAATAGGAAACAAAAATACCAAATGAAGAAAAATGAAAAATATTTACAGTAATAAAAGAATTCTACAAATTAAAGAAAAAAATGCTCAATTATAATGCTGCTGGAGCTATAAGAAAAATATTCAAATCAAGTTTTATTCTGAATTTATATTTTTAGGAATGAAACTTCTGCTCAAAGATTGCTGTCATTCTTTTCTCAAAGGAAAATAATTAAAACGTATTGGATTGTAACTACTAAAGTTCCTAGTCCCTTAGAAGGTAAGATTTTGGCATCAACATTTGCTTTGAAAAATGTGAAATATTTTTATTTAAAAAAAACTTTATTGACTTGCTCAAAAATACAATTCACAATCAAACGAATAAGTAAAATTGTTGAAGATATATAGACTATTAGAACAAAATTGATCTGTGCAACAAAATAAATTTCTTGATAGTTCAAATTTTCATCCCCCCCAAATTAACTTTTTTTAAAAATATTAAAGTATAACCAATGGTTCAATAATATTGTATAGAAATTCAGAGATTAGGCTGTCTGGAATTTATTTTCAGACTTATAATGAGATTGAATGTATATCTACAGCTGTGTTTGTCTGTATATTGGGTATTCTACAGATGAAACTATTCGACTTGCAGAAACCAAATTTGTCACATATGTACTTGGGAGGATAAAAATGTGCACCTTAAAGATTTTTTTCAAAATTAAGCTGAATTCATGCATTTTTTGGCAATAATTTCCTAAAATATTACTGCACAAAAATGTCTTTTTAATACTGTTAATTTGATATTTGTACATTACTCTTAAATTTCAAAGTTGAAGGTAAACTGTAGTTCAATTTTTAAATTAAAAAAAAAACAAGAATGGGGGTTTATCCTTATCCAATTCACATCAAGTAAGCCAATATAATTTATTATATATTGTGCAAATAACAAGAGGAAAAAAAGAAGACGTGCGAGGCACAATAAGATTTCTGCCATCCACCCATTCATTATTACTGGCTCTAAAGATAAATGAATGTCTATGGTGTGATTTTATTCTTCCTATCAAATTTAGGATTAAAAATGTCATATATGCACTAATGTTGTTTCTGTATGGCTCTCAAGTTGTATTTGATCTCCCTATATTACAACACAATGTCCTATTAATGTTAAATTTTCCATTCTGTAATGTCTTATAAAAAAGGGTTATCATCTTAATGGTTACAGACCATTTGATCGAGAACCACCTTAAAGGTACATATACGCTTTGGAGGGTGAGAATACACATCTCAGAGTGATGTCTTAAATATTTTAATTAATTGAATTTAAACAAAATATTGGTATTTTCCTACAATTACGTTGGAAATATAGCAGTATAAAAAGGATTTTTACACTGTCTTAGATTTTTTAAAAAAAGTCTTTTCAGTTATGTTTTCAGTTATAAAATAAGTTTCTGTTCTTAATGAGTTTAGAAAAAATATTTTAACCATACTTTTTAACAATTCACATGAATTTGCATTTTAACAAGCATGATCTCCATAATAATTTGTTATCTGTAATAAAAATAAGTGCTAGATTTGAACATTCATTTTTTTATAATTTAGGTTGTTAAATTTATTTATTTTTACTAGAGTTTTTGTTTATGTATAGTAAATTTAATAAATAATTTTAACCAGCTGGAAAACTGATTATGCATAGACAAATTCTTATAAAAATCATAAATCTAAGTGTCATCATAATAAGAAATAGTAAAATACCATTCAAAAGAAGAAGAAAATGGTGAAATATATTTTAAGAACTGAAACGTTTTTTTAAAGGTTGGTTTTGTTATTTTCTATTAATTTTGATATGTAACTAGCTTTTAACATCCTAGTTTTTTAGTTTAATTTTACAATGTATTATCATAAACAAAAAGAAAAAAATATAATTGAAGTTAATATATTATTAAATCTAAATAATCTTTTAAAATTCATTGATAAGAAAATATGTGAAGGATAGGAAATTAAAAATTGTGTATTAATAAAATCACTTTTATTTTTGTACACTTTGAAGCTGTTGTGGAAGTTATGATTATAAACGGATTTTTTTAATTGATTCAATCTCAAAAAATCAGCTGTTAATTGCTAATACCATAATAAATATTTGTAGGAAATCGTAAAAATTATTGAAAAAATAGTTGATTTTTTTCTTTTGTGACTTCTAAGGACTTTTTTTTCTCTATTGTGCTTTCTCACCAATTCAATTTTTCCCCCACAATATAATTATGTTTATGTAAATATTTTTTAAATTTTCTATTTATATATATATTCTATGTTATATAAAAGAGAAACATATTCTCAGTTTTTCAACAGTATTCATTGGCAATATCCTTAATTTTATTTTTATTTTTAGGTGTTATCGATATGCCAATTTCTGAAGGTTCTGTTAATGGTAGAGCTAGAGTAAGTTTAAATCTGTAAATTTATGTTAAATTTCAGTAATAATAAAACTTTTATGAAAAATTACTTTTAAACTTAACCCTAATAAACATTCACTTTTTGAAAAGAGTACTTTTTTGAACTCTCATTAAATTAATAATTCTAATTAGATTAATAATAAATTAACTTAAACAGATCTTGAATGAACTAACTTTAAATTTAATTGCAGAATATACTTGAACTTTTTTCAATCTTTCGATTAGCTTGAAGCTTTTTCTTCTCTTCAAAAATAAGATTGTAAAAAGTCTTTTTAAAAAAAAAATTAAGGCATCTTTACTTTATGTAGTACAATTTCAATGTTAGATCTTATTTAAAATATTATCCATTAGAAAATTTATTATTTAGTAATTATAATTTTATCATAAATCTGTTCAATTATCTAATTATACTTAAATATTACTAATTTCAAAAATATATTTTAATGATTTCTACAATTCAAAGTTTATTCTAGAATAATAATTATTTTTGATGGATAGCTGTCCTATATATTATGCAGTATTTGTTAATAATCAGAAATATGTTTAAATAATAAGAATAAAGAAAGATAAGGAAATAATAAGATAAGGATAAAGAAAGCAGATATATTTTTAAAACTTATCTCAAAATTTAAATGTTTAGTTTTGATGAATTTAATTATAAGATTGTTAAAGCATTTGCTAATTTTTTGATAATACGAATTAGTTATATGAAAAATCATAATTTTTTATTTTCACTTTTAAGTGCTAATTATTAATTACTGGGTGAAATATTTTTATAATCTATGCATATAATTTATTTTAATCTAACATTTCAACAGCAAAGAAAATAGCAAATCATCTTCTCATTGATTTAAAATATGTTTTGATTTTATCTATTATGGGTATCAAGCTGAAAGGGGGGGGGAAAATCACATTTACATTATGATTGGCAAATAACGTTTGCATTTTAAGGTTTAAAAAAATGTTCTTTAATTTTTTTTTGGTGAATTGTGTTAATTTGGTTACAGATAGATTAGAAAAAAGGAACTGTAAATATATATTTAATAAAAATTAATTTTTAAAAGTTATTTTAATACAATTTATAGTTTGGATAAGAAAACATCAAAGAGCATAATGTTATTATTAGTTTCTGACAAATATCAAAATATTCAAAATTATTTTATTTATTCAATTAGTCTTTTTTTTCCTTTTTCAAATTAATAGTCAGTAATATCTGTACAATTTATTACAGTATTAAATAAAACATATGTTTATATGTTTGTATTTAATATTTTGAAATAGATGGTACTGCACCCTGACTTGCCAAAAGATGTTCCTTATCAAAATCACTCTAAGTCTGGTAAAAAAGCTGTGACTCATTATAAAGTGATTGCTGAATCTGGTAATGCTGCTCTTGTGGAGGCAAAACCAGAAACAGGTTTGGTTTGCTTCTTCATTGTATTTCAAACTTGATTTTTAAATTTATATTGTACAATAACATAAAAATCACCTAAATCTTATAAATAATTGATACATAAAAAATATTTGTTTTAAATTATGTATGATTATACTTTTTGAAGTGGATGCTCTTGTATATTGACCATCTTTTTCATAAGTATTATGAACATTGTAAATTTTGTTCGTTATTGAGATGAGGCAAGGGGAGGTTTCATTACAAATGTACCTTTTTAGCCTCAGATATCCAAACAATTTTTCTTGAAGCTAGATTAACATATTGATATTTTACATGAACATGAACATAATGAAATTTTCAACTCAATAGACTTCAGGAAAATACAAGATATTGTCGACCATTCCTCAATAATTAGAAATTAGCTTTTCCAATAAAACAACAGAGCATGAAGCTTTTTCCCCCCTTTCTTTTCATAAAGAAGCAAATATCAAATTATTTTTAAGACTTAAATATTAACTGTGTCTGAAATTAGAAATAATTTAAATTACATATTTTGCCATTTTAAGATGAAACTCTTCAAGATATTCAATATATTTGGAATTTTAGGTGGATAATTTCGTAATATGTATTTTCATTATTAAAACACTTTATTGGGTATTAAGTAATTTCCATTCTTACTTAATGTTTATCTAATAAAAGCTTATCTCTATAAAGTTATTTACTTTCCACCACAGAACAAGGGAAAAATTTCATAAAATGCAACTTAAAAAATTAACTAAAGCAAATACTTTTCCATGTGAATTGTGATTGTGTCATGATTAATTTGATCTTTTAGAAAAGGAAACGTTATATAGAAAGCAAAGCAAAGTCTTGGAAATCTTTAAAAAGTTGGGGAGGACGAGGGAGCTTGCCATTTAAGAATTAGTCACTATTATTCCAATTTGCAATATTTAAAATGATACTTTATGATCTTTGTTCTAAAAAGAACTTTGCATCATTACTTTTTATTTTAACTAGGCCAAGCATTTTTTCCCCCCGTTTCTATATGTATATTTAGCTTATTTAACTGCTATCGACAAAACTACGTTCTTGCACTCTTAAAATAAAGGTTACTATGAAGTCATCACAGCCCTCATACCCTCAATACTTTTTAACATAATTGTTATCTCAATTACAGAAAAAATTCAAATTTGAAACCAGTGATTAAATTAAGAAAATTATTAACCAAATAAATATTTTTACATTCTGAATCATATACTCGGTTTTACCAAAAGAAAAAGAGCTAATTTAATAGTTGGCTTGTTTATTTATTTGTTTTCATTTCAGGAATCAAGCATCAAATCAGAGTGCATTTTGGGTTTGGGCTATCTTGTCCTATTCTTGGAGACCATAAATATTCTCATTTAGATAAATTAGCACCACAGGTAAATTCACTACATATAAATGTTTCACATATTTTAGTATTTTTATAATGGTTTTAAAATGTATAAATGTCTCTTAATATGGATGTCCATTTTAACCACGCTATAATCTGTTAGGAAAAAGCATATGTTTCCATGAACATCCTAACTGTAGGCAATGTTAGATCATTTCAGTGGCTACCTCAAGGAAGATGTCATTCCTGTTTTCTTAAGACAACTTTCTAAAATGATCAATGACTTTATCATTCAATCACTGGAGAGTAGCTCGATACTTGTCTAAAATGCTGGTGTCAAGAATATTTTATTTAATTTTATTAATAAAAAAGGGACTAGTTTAAAAATTACTTAATTTTTTAATAACATATTGAGTGAAATAGCATAAATTATAATTCCTCATATGAATGGAAACACCTGCTTATCTATAACAAAGAAATTAACTATTGAGCAGTGATTAGAGTGGACATCTTATATAACTCTGCATTATTACCTATCTTTAAATAAGTTGTAAGGACATATTATGTATATATATGCTGAAATTTATTATAAACTGCAAGAAATTTTGATAGACTCCAATACATTAAATAATTTTGTATTTTCCTGTGATTTATAACATTTTAACTTTTCTAAGATAAATGCAATTTTCATTAAACCTAATGAAATGTTTCCTGTGTGTTACAGAAACTTCAATCTGACCTTCTACAGAAATTGCATGTTCGACAGAGTAAAGTACGTCATATTCCTATGCACATATATGCTAGAAGCATATTAATACCTCAATACAGAGATGGAAGGAATCTTTTTGTGATGGCTCCAATGCCAATACATATGAGCAAGAATTTACAAAGATTGAAATTTAAGAAAAAATAATGTTTTGAAAAATCTAGGATTTATGTACAAATTAATAAACAGGTATTTATTAATGTATTATCTCCTTTTAGCTTTTTTTATGGGATATATTTCTGCAATGAATTAAAAACAAAAATACAAGGCATTACATAATTTTTATTCATATAATATCAATGCCTATTTCTTGAAGTAGCAGAATTAATATTTGCTAGAATAAATATTCACTGTAATATACTAAAAATTTTAACAAATAAACAAGCCAAAATATACATTGTAAAATGATATGATGCATAAAAATACTTGAATATATTAGCAGTGCAGAAATATAATACAGTGGTATTGCTCATTATGCATAGGAGCATAACATTTGCTTTGGCATAGAGAACTAAATACCCTTGTACAGCAACACAATGAAATATTTCATTCAAGTTTAATTTAAAAATAAAGTATTAATACATATTAGTTCTGACTGATAGGCATTTTTAAAATTTCTTTTAAAAGAATACTGCTATGTATAATTTACATTTTTTATACATATAATCTTTACAGGTTAAAAATGGTAGCAAATAAATTCTAAAATTATTACTGTGTTTACAAGTTTTTGTGACAACAGCTTATTTTTGTTAAAACAAAATATGATTTGATTTTTTAAAAAAGTATTAATATACAACTGGTCTTTGTAAAGAAGATTTTCCAACAGTCTCGTATATTAACTTAACCATAAAAAAAAGTTGCAAGTCAAAATGTCAGATTCATGTAATAGCTAGAAAAAGCAAAAGATTTGAACAAAATTTAAACTGCAATAAATTTTTTTAAAATTATTAGTATAAACACCCTGTATTCTCTGTTATTTCTTCATAAGAAATGTTGAAATTGTAGTTAAGATAGCTTTTGGATATATATAATTCTAACTTGTGGAGAGGTGAATTTATTAAATTTCTCAACATCAAAAAAAATTATAATAGGCATTTAATAGTGTAAATATAAAAATACATGTTTTCCCTCCCCCATTTCGAATAAAATTAGAAGTTTGTGAAGTTTTACATATAATCCCTATAAACATAATGATTGAAAGTTTGTAGGAAAAATCATTTATTATTCCATAAATTAAAACATAAAATTCAATTTAGGCATATGTATTAATTTACTAATAATGAGTGTGGAAAATAAAAAGAAAAACTTCTAAAAATCTGCCCTCTTTCCAATAATTTTTAAAAGCTAATTTCATTTATGTTCATTGATTTACAGAATGTACATTTTTTCTGAATAATTTTTTCAACATTAATATCAGATAATTGATGTAACATATATTCAAAGGAAAGTTTTTCTTTTACAGTTAATTCCTCGTAATGAAATGATGAATCAAACTCATGCATTAAATTAATGAATTTGAACAGTTAAATTGAAGTAGCAATTATTTTAATAAATATCACTTGAACATGCTAAAGTCCTTTATCAACATGCTCTTTTATGGAAGGAAATAATTACCCTAAACTAAAATATGGCATTTAATAAGAAGTTTTTAAAAAATCACATTTCAAAGAGTTAAAAAGAACCTTAAAATCATCAATGATGCAAGATGTTCTCATGCTACAAGTATAAAGGATCTTTTTTGTAAAATAAGTTTACAGGGCAAATCAGAATGAAAAGAAAGGAAGAACTTTGAAAATACAATTATAAAATACTTTGGCTGTAAATGGATAAGCTGGCTTATTGGATGAAAATTCTACATTCAAAAATATGATTTTGTATACTTCCAAAATAAAATTAAAAGTTATAAAGCATATTATTTGTGAATCTTAAAAATATATAAACAGGTCATTCAAATTCTTAATAACATTTTAATTTATTTTTGAAATTTAATTGCAGAAAGAAATTATCAATTTCTGAGATAACTAATTTTATTTACCATAAAATATTATGTATCATGCAATAGTTAAATAAATTCTTTTCAAACTAGTGAACAATTGCAACATAAATATGCTTTAAAAATATAATAGTTATTTCTCATTATTTAACATTAAAGCAAATAAATCTACAAATAAAACTAATTTCAAATGAAAATTTTGAAATATTTCTTAACAGAAGAATACAATGATAAATCACAGTAAAAAACTAACAGGAACAAAAATCACTGAAGTTAAAATACTTCATATATAAAAACTCAACAACTTTATTTACATAATTAAAAACATCTAGATAGATTTGCAGCTTTAAGATAATATTATGAATTCTTCATAAAATTTTTATATAGTTTTTAAATTTGCAAATATAAAATAATAATAATAATAATTTGTCCTTTTTCCCCCTAGGGAAAAAAGGCTGGTTTATTTTATAATTAATGAAATTTACCAAGATTCTTTTTCCTAGCAAGTGCAAAAATGAAATTTATTATTAACATATAAAATCAAATAATTTGACATTCAAATAACATTTATTTTAATACTTGAACTATTAAAAAATAAAATAAAATATTTTATATGGAAAAAGCTTTTTAAATATATAATATATATTCAGATATTTATTTCATCATTAGAATCAGTTTCTACCCCCCCCCCCCCAAGAAAGTATATCTGAAATGAATGTATGTATGCATGCACTTATTTGGCACATATTTATTTACATATTTAGATCCATAAAACAATAGTATACCTTGTTTAAGCAGAACAAGCTTTAAATATTTAATACCAACTTCCTTTAGTTCTTGTTTTTATAACTGTCACTATTTTCTTGAAAAATTATTTATCTTGACTAAGATATAAATTTACAGCCAGCTGCTTAAATATTGTAAACAATGCCATTTATTAACAAATATTCACAATTTCAGTTTTTGAAAGCTGCACAACTAATAAAGTATTTAATAAGTAACAAATAAAATGTTTGCAATAAAAATACAGGTGCATTAGCTGGGATTTTAGATTTTTAAAAATGGTACAATTTTCTTGATTGTCCTGTTTTATAAGCTAAAAGAAATATTTTAGAAAATAACAACCACTTTAAAACAATATACCTCATGCACATGTTTAACAGAGGATAACATAAAAACACAGTTAACAAGAGAAAGCGGCAAAGCCAAACACATCTTTATATATATATATGTACAATACACTAATTTAAAATAATTCATAAATAAAAATCACTAGAATATTCAAAATATTGCATATTTAAATCTAATGCAATATTAATTCAATTACAATTTATACAGAAGGAAAACAAAAAGCATTTGATCAGTTTCAATATATTTTGGCAGTTTTGATAGCTCTATAAATTCGGAACTGCAGATAATAACTTACTCCAAATATATAAACACAAACCATATATCAGACAAAGGAATATGTATTCTCAACAGCTCTGGGAGGTTGTTGAGGTGGGTGATGACCCGCATGAGCATGCACATTCTCAAGTGACTGACTCCTTACACGTACCGATCCTGGTACAGTAACGATATCTCTCAGTTCAGGTATACTTGGGACACGGCCACTCCGACCACCTTCTCCACCTGATGGAGAAGCCCGTGATCTTGCAGCGGCAGATTGAGTACTGTCTAGATTCACTACATATTCTGTCAAGGTCACGTCGGATGCACCACCAGATTCAAGAGGTATGGGATGCTGAAGAAAATGTTCCAGCATGTCAAATATTGTTTGGAACCATAGATGTTGTACACGACACTGGCCTTCAGGGTTGATTGTCATACGTAGATGCTGTTGAAAAGTATTCGGTTACAAATCATAATAGTACATTTGTTTCTTATTCATTCAGTATATACAAATATTGCTAATAAAGTTGTATACACAAGTTGAAAGAAAAAAAAAAACTGCATAAATACTCAAAAAATTATTTATTTGAGTTTCAATAATTAATTTTGGAATTGAATTTATTATAACTATAATCTCCAAAATATTTGGAATTCTTTAGTACAAGGGAGAAAAACATGACAAGAATTAGTATTTTTGTATTTCCCTCCCCTGAAATTTTGAAAACACACCATAATTTCCAATAATCATTTTTTCTATGTAAATATAACTCCATATTGATATTGAAAATATCATTTACTGCTCTTCTCAGTATCAATGTGATTTACATTATTTATGTTAATAAGAAAATTTTGAACCTCATTCTAGCCACAGGCTATAAAGTCAGAAATGTTTTTATTTTTCATAGGGTACAAAATATGTTTGAAATTTAAAAAAAAAAGTCTTATAATTATATTTACTCTATCTACTTTTATGGATATTATTTTCTCCATTTGATTTAAATCTGACAGGCATTCAGTTAAAATTTGAAATATTCCAGTTGACATTGCCCTATAGGCATTAGAGATTACCAAAGAGGAAAACCTTTAAGCTTGCATTAATTTATTCTTTAAAATTTATTTGCATTAATTATTATTATTATTATTTGTTTCACTCATGTTCCCTTCCAACATACTTCTAGGCCATAAAGGATTTCCCTCCCCATATTGCTTAGTAAAACTCAATACAAACCAGGACAAAAAATAATATTAAAATACTTTTCAAAGATTAATTATGTCTTAAAATTCTCAGGGAATGACATAATAGACATTAAGGATATATTTGCAGATGGGGATTTTATTTGCAAATCAAAAAGAAATTTCGAAATGAAGTACATAATAATCAAGATGTATAATTATTGCTATTGTTTTAATTTCATTTCATATGCATTATCTAAAGAATCGAAATTTTCTGACATATATAATAACAATTTACCTTTGCACGGCCTTGAAAATTAAAAGTTAACACATATTCTCCTTTTCTTGTTTCACTTTGGCGAACAAGGAAAACACCATGCCAGAGAGGACCATCCCTTAAAACTAACTGTGCAGCATCACTTCTGGACAGCATACCATGAAACCATGGATACTCTCTTAAAGTGCTGTATATGTCTGGTCCAGAATCTGTAAAATTCAGAAAACAAGTCATTGCAAAATCAAATAATTCTGAAGCTGTGTTTGAAATTCATAATTAAGAAAGTAATTTAGATGTTTTTGAAGAAACAAAAAAGTAATTCAGATGTTTGTTAAAAACAAAAACATATTTATGGATCCTAAATTTGTTCACTGTTTTAAATTTTTGAAACAATATTTCAACTAAATACAACAATCAAAATATTTAATGTATTAACAAAATATTTCAACATGAAAATATTTCATGTAACAATATATTTCACTTATTTGATTAAGTTTTATAAACAATAATGGAGATAATTCAGCAAAATTTAAAAAACATGTAATAAACAAAATATTCAGTAAATTGTTTAAAAAATAAAATACAACAAAAGTAAATAAATAATTACAGGGGTAATAGTCAATTATAGAAAGATTAGAATATGAAGGCAATATAATACCAAATTTGAATTTTCATCATTGATGCATACAAAAGTTCTTTGTAGATAAAAATGAATTAATTTAAAAGTTAAGGCGTATATATATACACAAATTGTTTGTGTGTGTGTGTGGGGGGGGGTTAATCAGAAAAAAACGAACATCTTTTAAAAACTTTTTTAATGAAATCAATTACAAACTTTCTCAAAAATAATTTTTAAATGTCATATCCCAATCTCAGATGATCCAGGAAATTAATGTTCAGAAAACAGGCAAAGCAACAAGCCAGAAATGATCAATAATGATTTAAAAAATTGGCCTTCAATAATAATAATAATAATAATCCATACAAAAATGTAGGCTTTGTCCATAGATAATTATCAAGTAGATTCATTTTTAACTACTTAGAAAACATACAAAGAAAAGGCTAATGTCTACTTCAATTATATATTTTTAATTTAAATGTAACATTTGTTTATAATTTGTAGATATTTATTAATTTAGCATTAATTTAATGCTAACTATATTGATATTTCAAATTAGATTTGTAATTCTATATTGCTCTTATAAACAATTTGCAGTTTGTTTAAATTAAGTACAACAGCAACAAAAAATCTGCTTCAACAATACTTTTTACTTCAAAATCAGATGATATTTTTATTGTGCCTTTTTGCATTAAAACCTGAAAATTATGCAAAGTATTGAAATGCTAAATCCAATTTTCAGATCTTCCATATTACCTCCAGGGGGAAAAAAATCTAAAATGTATGAAGATATTTAAAAACATGGAGAAATTTATTAATATTTGGGTTACGTGAAAGTTGAAACAATATTTGAGAACCTACAAGCATGACAGTAAGGACAACTTAAATCCCCATTTATCTACTCTGCTGTAATACAGTGTTTTATATATTTATTTTTAAAAATACCATAAAATCAAATATTAGTTAATAATTTGCAAATTAAACAGTAAATATTCAATTTTTTATTAAAAGAATACCTTGTTCACTAAGGACAGTAGATTCACTAGCAGAAGCAGATGGCACAGGTGTTGAACCAGATGCTGCCACACCACGTGGTGGCAAATCAGGTGGAGGATCTGGACTAGCATCAGATGTTCCTTCCTCATTTTCTGCAAAATAATAAAAGATGGTTAAAATATGTTTATTGAATTCACTTTGAGTAAAAAAAATGTATAGATTTTCAATAAAAATTTTCATATGAAGAGGAAAAAATTATATATTTTTTGCATAAATTACAAAAATTGCAAAATAGAAGGATCTGAAAAGCAAATTTACAATTAGATTAACCCTTTCAGCCCTGAATTTTTTAATATGCGGAATAAAAAAAAATCAATGGAAATAAGTGGTAAGGGGTACCAAGAGAACATACACATTTAATTTAATTTAATTCTCACCATGGGTATAGAAACCAGGAAGTTGTGGCTAATGCCGCCATCGGGTTTGAAAAGAAATTAAATAAATTACTTAAAATACTGTGGTGGCAAATGGCACTGAGAGAACCAAAAGGGTTGAAGAATTTCAATCTATATTTATCTAGATTGGTTTCATTTCAATTCAATAAAAATTCTTTTCTTATAATATAAGATTAAAATATGTAATGCCTAAAATTATGTAATCTCAAATTTTAAACAGATTCTACACTTTTTGCCCTCCAACTATTTCCAATTAGTCTTTGTATTAATTTTATTATAAAGTTATGTAAAGAAATAAAAATAAAAAGAAGAAAATGCAAAAAATTGTTTTGCATCAGAAAAGATTTGAAGCATGAGTGCTTCAAACCATAACCAGCAATGTACAACAATTTCAATTTCCAAGATTATATTTAATTTTGCTTGTTAGTTTGATCTAAACCAACAGCATTATAAAATGATGATGCAGTTTAGCTCAACATAAAATTATATAGGCTTCTAAGAATATTTTTCATGCTCAAGAAATTCAGTTAACTAATTTAAGAAATAAGCAGAGAACTTGAAAACACACAATTGATTTGATGCATGCAGGTAGGTAAAAACATACTAGGTTCCATCAAGGTAATAAATAGAATTTCAAAATTTATAATGATATATAAAAAGGAAAGAATAGAGAAAAAAAATCAATGTCAAATGCATATAACGGTAAAATAAAAGAGTATTTAGCACAGAAAATAGTTAGCAAAATTCATACCAATGCAACTAATTATTCTTAGACTCAATGAAATTATAACATTTAAAATTGAACTCTTGAAAGGAAATACAGACTAAAAATACTTTAATAGGAAATTTTAAAATGCTAGGGAATAAAAATAAAAATTTTAATGAAGTTTTAAATGCATAGGATAAAGGTGGGTTTTTATACTTCTTGTTATTGCAGTAAGCCAACAACAATAATAAAAAGGCACAAAATTCATAAAATGCTCACAAAAATAAAATAAAAAATAATTTAACAGATTAATGCTA
Source organism: Argiope argentata (assembly GCA_026289955.1). Classification (NCBI taxonomy): domain Eukaryota; kingdom Metazoa; phylum Arthropoda; class Arachnida; order Araneae; family Araneidae; genus Argiope; species Argiope argentata. Next base: position 5,963,453 of record JAOUZG010017606.1, on the reverse strand, counting down.
TTATATAAACTGAGCAATACTAGGCCATTTGAGAATTCAAAACAGAAGGAAAATAAACAACTCCAAACATTTTTTTTTTTTTTGCTCTATATTATTCAATATTTAACAAAATAACAGCCTCTCTGAATCAATTTTGCTGATTACTATAGTAATTTAAATTTAAAATACGTACATTAAAAATTATGTAAAAGTTTTCAAAACAATAAGTATATAAACTTAAAAGAGACAGCATAGTGCTCTCATCTACATGGTATGTTTGAAAGACAGAATAAAGAAGTGTGATTAGTTGCTAAATAGGTTGAATTTAAAAAATATTGCCGATAATTACTAATCATCATTTTTTAACATTATAAATAATACAGACCCAATATGAAAATAAATTACTTACTTTTAGATGCAGCTCTGTCTCGTAACCTACTTAAACTATCAGATTGAGCTGTTGGTAATCGTGGCCGACTGTAAAGAAGGGGAAAAAAACAAATAAGAAAAATAAAAGTTAGGAAATGTATACACACATAAGTAAAATGCATAAACCAAAATCAGAAATTAAAATTTATCTACTTACGAGCCATCTGTATTCAGATCTCCTAGATGCCTCATGCAGTATTTTATAGTTGTAAGCCAAGATTTCATGTCATTGGAATCATGGGCTTCAATTACATATTCCATATGATTTTCAGTCTAAAATATAAATTTAAATGTTAAAAGATTAACACGAACTCCAAAGATAACAATAATATTTACAAGAGATAAAAGTTGTTAATTCTTTTTCCAAGGTAAAAACAATTTAAACTTTTTGCAATAGTTTTCAAGCAAATGTACTATCAACAGCTAACAAAATGTTTTGGCTTTCAATGAATGCCTTCAATGTTTGAGTAAAGCAATATCAATCAGTACAGAACTTGGGTGATTGATTAGGCACATAGAAATATTTTGAAGAAAATTTGAGAAGGTAAAAGAAAAGCAGGTAATAATTTTGATAACCTTATGAAACTTATCTTGTGGCAAGTTACTAACAGTTCTGCATATATTACTACAAAAGAAAAAACAACTATTTTAAATTATCTCTATTAAGTTATATAAAATTCCACAAAAATTCTCAGTATAATTAATGTAAGCAAGTAAGAAAGTACTAACTGTGTTAGAATTGCTAATAACAATATTCAATGAGGGCCTCGTATGATTATATCAAAAATAAAATAAAAAAATAAAAATAGTTTAAATCATTTATCTGAGAGTGGTCAATGAAAAGGAAAACTGGTAATAAAAATTTGCAGATGCTTCTTAAGCCTGCAAATTTCATGTATATAATTTTTTTAAAAAAATAATCCTAATAGTCTTTTGCCTATGTAGAAATAAAAGTATTTGGTATTCATATAATATATCAAATACAAGAAAAAATTGTTATAATACTTCTCTTGGGTTCCTTTCTTATGAAATATATTAAGCTCAATTTGTTCAAAACTTCACAATTTTAAGAAAAATTTGTTTTGAATTATAGGCATTTTTAGTTCATTGAAGAAAAAAGTTTCCAATTTATAATATTTTACATTTATTTCTTATGAGTGTGATCATAGTTTATTTGTAACTGAAAAAAAAAAAACAGGATAGTTGTGCACTAATTACTATTAAAGCGAGAATATAAATAGCACAATAGCAATAAATAATAAGAACAGATAAAAATAAGAATAAGAATGTGGGAAAATGTTCCGTTATGTGTATTTAATATCCAGTAAATGCTTAGTTTTGCCCTTTTTTAAGAAGAAAGGCCTTGTGAATAATTTAAACAACAAGCTGAGTGAATAAGATATTCAGTACCGATTTCTCATGAACTTTAAGATGAAAGATTGGTTTCTTTGATTACTTTCTCATAATTACCAGATGTCAAATAGAAAAATGACAATTAATGCCAATCTTTATTCTCCTAATCTCAAAATAAAATGAAATCTATTGCTATAACAAATACAAAATTCATTACTGTGTCAGTATCTTTCTCCCTCTTCCACCTAAATTAAACCTTTTATGTTATTAGAGTTGTAAGTTAGTCAAGTGCACTTTTAAATAAATTATTAAATAATAAACAATGCTTCAATTTTAAAACAAAATTACCTTTAAAACAAATGTATTTTCATGATCAGGCATCTCCAAAGCAGTAGTTTCTCGAGCTTCTGTAATAAGGAAACAAAAAAGGCCACTTCGAGGTTTAACTGACTGAAAATAAAAACGTAACTATTAATAAAATAAATTTAACAAATAAAATGCAGATCTAAACTCAACATGAAACATTCAAATATTAAATGCAAGATTATTATAAAACTGTACAATAAAACAGATTTTAATTTATTAGGTTAATGTTATAACTAAGTTATGCTTCAAATGGATGATAATCCATTAATGCTAACAACCTTCAAATGACAAATGAAACTAGTCAGCACTACAATTTTGGAAAATTCCAAGTAAAAAATCATGTACATGGTTTTCTTTATTTAAGGTTTTATCACGTTTTAGTTTGAAATAAGCTTATTTAAAATTTAATTTCCAACTTAAAGCAACTGAAAAAATAATTATATGTTTTTAAGCATATATTCACACATTTAATAGTATATAACAAGCAACAAAATGGCCATTTATTATAATCAACCATCTGCCTTTGTCTAAAAACTCTATAAAAAAGCTCTATAGATAGATTGTAAATATATTGTAGTACTATGCCATTAGAATCACTTCCCTCAATACTAATTCATAGTATCAAATTCTCATATTGTCCTTCCTTATTCAACAGAATGATTAATACAAATATATCTTCATCACAGTGAAAAATAAGTAATCTTTCCCACAAGTGGTCTAAAATGTTAAACAAACAAGGGAAAAGAAAATTTTTTCTATTTTTAAAAATATCTAAGTAACAAACATTGTGCTTGCCCACATTATAAACTGAAGTTACAAAATATAACTTGCTGTATTCAGTTTGTGAAATAAAAATAAAGAATATTCTTACATTATGTCAAATATATAACTTTTCTGCACATACTATGATCATCAATAAAAATAAGAATGCATTTATAGTCATTCCTCTTATCATATTCAAAATATTTCACAATATCCATGCAATAAATATAATTTGAAAATTAGCTCAAAATTTTCTTCAGTAAAATTCTACCTAAAAACATGAATAAAACTTCATATAGATTTTATAAACAATATGCAAGATATGGCTGCAAGCAGATTATCTGGCTAACATTTTAAACACAAAAATTAAACAGCTGTTAAAATATTACTAAAATTTATGAAATAAAATATTAATTACAATACAGTATTTCCAGATAATTGTATCTGCAGTGACATTTTCTCTCCAACAATTTTAATGTATAAAAGTGAAGAATCTTCAATCAATTAAATTATTGTCAACCATAAAGGAGAAAACTGTCAAATATTTAAGATGGTCACCATTAAACACTTTAATATTTCAAATTAGAAAAAAGAAATCGTTATGCAAAAAATATTTTTAAAAACCATCATAGAAAAAAAAAAAAAAACCCTCAAAACTGCTCTCAGTTTTTAATCATTTTTTTTTTTAAATATTGAGCATGTATATCCTTTAAAGTTTATGTCGAATTTGACTGCTCTAAATCAAACCAGGCCCCTATACAATGCCAAAAGATATATACACATTTCCCTTTATTATTAAAAGAAATCTGCCATGTAACTTTACAAAGGAAACAAACCTATTTCTATCCACTGCTCTCCTCTTACTTAATTGATGATTTAGAGTAATACTAAATGGCTATCAATTAGCCATTTAAAAGTCAATAAGATTTTAACCAACATAAAAAAAATGTGGAAAAGTAAAACATTTTTAAGATCTACTTTAACACTCTACAGAAGTGGCAACAAATTGTCCTCTACCTATCTAACTGCATTAGTTTTTTGATTAATACATTAGTTATATCTTATGTCATCTTTTAATTAAAACCTGGTATGATGTTGTATTTAAAAAAATTCAAAACTATGCTATTGAAAATAACTGCCAGGATTGCTTTTCAATAAAATATCTGCTTTTATTTAAAACATTTTTATGAATCTCTTAACGATAGAAAAGTAAGGAAATCCTTTCAAATCCAATTTGTTTCAAACAACATATTTACAATTTTCAATAATATCTCATGCATTTAAGCCAGTATTTATATATATTGTATTAAATATGCAATAGGTACTTTCCCGTTAGCCAAGCAGAAGCGAAAAATCACCAAATATTGTATGAAAAACATTAAAATATGAATAGGTCAGTGGCAGATACAGACCAGCATTTTAAGGCAGTTCATGCTCAAAAATGACTTTTTAAACAGAAATTATGTCATTTCAAAGCAGGAGAGGGGGGATGTATTTGAAACAAAGATATGCCATTATACATTGTATGATCATATTTTAAAATACAAAATTAAAACCAATATTTAAAACTTTAATTTCACAGGAAAGATTACTGTCAATTATTTTTTTTATCTTCCACAATTACCAACCATCAATATTAAATTTATCCCAAAAATTCATATAATACTCTGCATATAAAATATACACATAATATATAAAGTACTTTAAATTTTTTTATATTATGTGTATATATAAGGTCTTCTTTGGTAATATATAAGGTCTTCATTTAACTGTATAAAAAAATATGATTTTAAATAAGAGTCTCACGAAGCGAATTGCCTACTCATCAATAGTTTTTTTTAAAAAAATAAAATTAGATTTGCGAAGGTGCAAAACAGATGGGTTATAAAAATAAATTCGTTAATTTGATCCTTTTAATTAACCAGTTTTGATCAGAAGTTGTTGTTTGTTTTATTCAAACATTTATACTTGACTGAAATCTTGTGATATTCATGTTTTTGACTTTTGTTAGCCCGGCACAAGCTAAGAATTAATTAAGCATAAGGTGGATAATAAACCTCCATCCTTTCTTCCTAACGCAAAATCCTAATGTAATAAACCTTATGACAACATTTCTTTTGGACTACAAAACATATTATTAAAGAGTTTGTAAAAGGTTATGATCCACACATAGTCCTCTCCTGTAGTAAGGTATAGTATAATTGATGCTGAAATAACTCAAACAATGACATATTATAAACATTTCCTTTTTTAAAAAAATGAAACAAAATTTAAATATTGTAATAAAATTTAAATACAGAATAGTTTCTAACAAATATACTGCTTAGTATTCAATGAAAGTTGATTTATGAACGACGTTTTCAATGTAGTATTCACTATACAAGAAGAAAATAAGGACATTTAATACTACAACATTAAAAATCTTAAAGTCTTGAATGATAAGACATATTTATGTCACAAACTTACCTTTGGTGGTGAATAGAATTCTAACATGTAACCTCCTGTAGTTTTAACTAACACAAGTCTACATTTTTCCCACTTTTGTCGACCATCTAGATAATCACCTGTCAAATAGCTAACCATTCCCTCCCTTATACATTCGACAATAATTTTTGTTAACTTCGTTTTCTCGTGTTTGTCACCACGGGCACGCCTGTCATGGTAAGACAGTTCAACTTCGTCTGAATGCTGTTTATGAAATAGACCCTTACCGCGTTTCAAACCTTTAAATGACAAACGTCTAAAGAAAGCTCTGGGATGAGACTTGGGAGATTCGCCTTCAGGGTCCGACAGATCACTATAATCTTCATGATTTGTCGCCGTCGCTGAATTACGAATATTTTCTTGGGAAGTTTCTTGATTTTTAGGTCTAGTTCTGTTTACATCGGAACCACCACCACTAGCGATGTCTTGAGCACTGTGACCATTGGAGGAGATGGAGCTTTCTCCCACCTTTTTTTTCACTTCTAATTCAAAGTACTCTAAGAAAAAGTCAATAAACTTTTTACTGATTTCTTGATTACTCACTACTTTACCTAAATTAGGATGGTCATTGATAAACAAACGGTAACTTTGAGCGAAATCCACAGCAGCGACACGGGCATTTTTCTCACAAAATTCTGGCCACAAGGCTTTTTCGTCGGTTTCTCCATTCGTTGTAGCGACGGCTGCCATTGTTACACTAAGTGGACGATTATAATGACGTATTTATTCATATAAGTAACCCATCAAACATTCTACAACTAAGTTGCGATAGATACATTTAAATGCCATCACACCGTGACACATTGAGCAGCCATAGTTACATTAAGCACTGCGACTGCGCACAATGATCAACGTAAGTGGGGGTGCGTGCTCGCTGCGTATTTCGATGAACTAAACAAAAAGAAAGAAAGAACAACAGTTTTATTTTTCTTCTATTTTAGGATACAACATTTCAGCCGTGAGTTTTCAAAAAGTATCTAAAAAGAAGAAGAAAAAATATGGACGGATTTTTAAATGTATTTCTATACCATCATAATTAACAATCAAACTTGATAAAACAAATTTTTTAAAAAGTATTGTAATGATTTGTTAATTTCTTTAGTTTAAATTTATTTAATTGTAGAGATGTTTTTACGTTCTAATTTAAAGAATAAAAGTAAAAAATTATAAACTTCAATAGTTATAAGTTTTTTAATAATATTAATTCTTTTATTCGACTTGAATTCTAAATCATAAGATACGCTTCTTAGTTAAAATAATCCAAGAATAGAATCCGAAATGAATAATATCAATATAAGAATTGATTTCAAACGCCCACTACTTCCTCCATCTTTACATCACATCACGTGTTACCAATCAGGGAGCGGAGTAGTTCAGTTTTAAAACGCTGAATGCTCTATGTTTACTTTCTGATTTCGTCTGCTGTGTTTTACTTTCGAGTCAGGATTCGGAAAAGTTACGTTTTAACTGTAGTGAATCGACTTATTTTCATTTTCGTACAAAAATAATTTTTCAGTTAAATTTGATGCTAGTAATTTATTATTTTAAGAAACAATGCATCCATATACATTTCTAACGAATCATTTCTGCCTTGTATGTATAAAGGTTTTAAATTGAAAATATTTGTATTTTATTCACAAATGCTTCATAAAAATAATTTTTTTGAACGTTTATTGACAATTTCATTTTCAATATACATCGTATATTTTGTAGAATCGCAGTCCAGATTTTAAAACAGGATTTTTAAAAAAAATTCATTGAGACCTTTAAAAATATTATAAAACCAAAAGAATTTTTGAATTTTTTATTGTGAGTGAAGTGCACCGTATTGGATGATCAGAGTATATTTGACCATTTTGCTGCATTGAAATCAAAAGTTGATGCTCATATATCATAAATAAAGTTTTTAACTTTGCATTATTACAATATTTTCTGAAGTGATGCATAATTTTAGATTCTGGTAATTCTAAATATTTGTGAATAAGTAACAGTTTGTTTTTAAAATGTATATTGTGTAAGAATATTCACAATGTATAGGTTCTAACAAATATTCCAGAAATGTGATGTTTCTTTGTTGAATTATTCTGTTGTTATTCAATTGTGATCATTACAGCAAGCTTCTGAGTTGGTACTAATTAAAGATTGAATTTTAAATCTTAAGATAAGTTTCTCGATTTAAAAGATCCAAGAATAGAATTCAGTTTTCCTATTCTGTTTTTCTCTATCCTTTCCTTAGTTTAAATTTTCAAAAGAAGCTTAATGCTCATATAAATTACTCCATGTTAATTATACCGAATTGGTACTTTTCCATTAGCCCGGCGTCAGTGAAAAATCGCCGAATAATGTAGAATTCTGCCAAATTTCTTACAGTGATTTTAAAAGGAAGAATCGCCAAATAATGTAGAATTTCGCCAAATTTCTTTGGCGATTTTTCGCTGCCGCTCGGAAAAATACCTACGAATTTTATAAGAAGTTGTACTCGCATGTAATCAATGAGTACTTTTGAGGTAATTAGATTTTTTTTAATATTTGGTGGTTACTAAAGGGGAAGGACTGACGACTTTTCGTGAAAGTAGGATTTTCTTTCTGTAAACTGTATAACAGCATAAACAGTAACAGCCTTCTCGTTAGGTAAATTTATGCTCATAAGGTTGCACTGCCAATTAAGTTTTGTTGCTAAATTTGGCAAGTTTTGGCTCTTTTATCATAAATTAATAAATTCTGAATTTTTTAATTCAACTTGTACATAAATATCTAAATCTCGTAGCCTCTTCCGTGCAAGTTTATAATTAACTATTATTTGCAAAATGAGATACTTTATGGTTAGACTAATAAATAGAAACTTTAATCTACTTCGATAGCCCAAAGGCTGTAATTTTCATTTCAACAAGAAAAATGTTGTTTAATGTATACAATTTTTGTTCTATGAGAATTTCCAGATATTTGGCAAAATTATTTTTTAAAAAGCGAAAATTTCGCTTATCTCTCATGTTAATAAGTACCAATAATATTTGTTTAATTAGGTGCTACTACAATAAGCTTATCATAAGCCAAAACAGCATATTATCCTCATCTGTTTAAAGTAATCCTTTGTCCTCATTCATCATATAAAGAAAATAAAAATTATATTTCAATAGAAATCAAATTTCTCAAAGATGCTGACTATTATATCATCATAACTGGTAGCATAACAGAATAACTAACAGTATTTAGTATATCTAGTGGCGTAACAATGGTGCAGAAAGACATTATTAATACTTTAGAAATGAAAATTTTATGCATTTTCGGTATGAAATTAATATTCCTACTTTATGAAATTTTCTTTACTATCGAACAAATTAATGAATTTTTACCAAATTTCATTCTCAGAAAACATAGTAAAGTTTTTTTTTTTTTTTTTTTTTTTGTACTAAAACCAAAAATTGAGAAACAATTATATACTTTTAAGAAAATTTTTCCAAACCTTCTATGGATCTGTAAGACATAAAATATTTTAAAATAGAGAATTTTTAGATACAATAAAAGGATCGAAAATGATTGAATTTATGTAATTTCTGATGGCATTGTGTGAATTTAGGAAAGACTTATTAAACTTCTATATTATAAAATTCGCAAAATGAGATTTAATAGAAAATAAATGAATATGATGAATTATGAAGTACTTATTTGCTTTTGAATCGCCTTTTCCAAACATATTATTTGATAAAAATATCAAAAGTAATTCTAGAATATCTTAATTCTGAAAAATAGTTAAAAGAATTGCTCCATGGGGACTTTGGATTTAAAATTTACATAAAATCATCTCACGCAGGTATAGTAAAAGAGGGGTGACAAAAGTTTCAATCTTATGAGGGGGGCATTGTGATTTGAAATATTTAATAATCTACAAGTCAGGAAAAGAATTAATACTAATTTTTCTCTCAAATTTAAAAATTTAACAATGTCATAATGAAGTATAGGAAATTTTTCTGGAAATCATATTAATTCTTAATATCAGTTATTTCAAGTTAGAATTTAAACGTGACGATGCACAATCTTTAATCTTTCTTACAATCTTGCTGTCATTGAGTAGTTTTAGAAGATTTCTTAGCAAAGAATTAAAAAAAAATGTTATGCATTATTCTTTATGAAAAAAATGGACGCGAGGATGACAATCTTCTTAATGATGTAGGATTATCGTTATATTCAATTAATGGATAGTAAAGGTATGTGTTTTGTAAAAGACCACTCAATTTTTTTTCTTTGTAGTTGAATTTTATGGCTTTGAAACAACAGAAAGTAACCACTTTTTAAAAATCGAACTCATTTGGCCCTTTAAATAAATAACTAAATAATAATAATAATAAAGAATTTTAAAAAAAATTATAAAATTTAGCAAAGGGATTTAAAGTTGCGGGGTTTGAGGATTACTGTCACGTCAATGAGTTGGCGAGTTAATTTATTCTTTACAAATATTTGTTTAGAAAAGGAAGGGATATTATTTAACGGTCTTTTCAGAAAAAGTAAAAGGTATTGACTCAAAGCTTAACTCAGTAGCTGTGATTTATGAAGCTATGTATAGAGACATTTTCTGTCACAGAATAACTTCAAACCCTATTAGATTGATTCTTGCCATCCGAAAGTTGTAGAAAGTACTAAGTTAAAAAATTGAGACTTTCTTTTGAGTCAGCATAGTATCGCAATTAAAAATATTATTCGTCTTACATCTTATAAAAAAGATTTCATAGTGGAGAAGAAGTGGGAACAAACTGTTATATCTGTTATTAAATTAGACACATCAGATCACAATCACTTATTATAGAAATAGTAAATACTTCCTTTCCTTAGGAGATGTCCCTAACATTGGAGCACTGTCTCCCTGGTCCTAAAATCTTGAATTTAAATATTATGGGATATGGAGCAACAAAGGCTATAATCCCCTGGTTGCGTCCTAAAATCGTTGCGCTCATTATTCTCAAAGTAAATAAATAAAATAAAATAAAATCTGTGCATCTATTTTTTATTAAACACATCATCATCATAATAAAAAAAAAAAAATTAGCGCTATTTGTAAAAGCAGACAAATAAAAACCGTAAGTCAATTTAAAGTTAAAAACAAGAAAAGTAAAACCGGTAAAATAAAGTTCGGTTAATTTGAAAATCAAATTTAATAAGAAGAAAATGCTTTTTTTTTCTTTGTTTTTTTCACGTGAAAATTGACTTTCAATAATGTTGTCCATTTCGACTTTCAATAAATTGACTTTTGCTATGTATCTGTAGGATCAGGGCCTTATAAAGGCAGGGGCATACTGGGCAGCTGCCCAGATCGAATGGCAATTTTATTTTACGTTTCTTCTTTAATTAATGTTCTTCATTACTACTGTAGTAAAGAAGAGGGGGACCCAAAGAAGTTTTTGCCCTGAGCCCAACTAGGCTAAAGTCGGGCCCTGTGTAGGATTCCTTTTTAATGGCATTCATTTGCCCGAAATTTGTGCAAAGATGTTAGTAAATTTGTTATGCAGTTAAGAAATTAGTATTGTGACTTTTTCGTAAATTTTGGGAAAGTATGGAATTGCTCTGTAAAAGTTTGTAGAATTACCTTCTAGAAAACGAAAACTTAATGCAAAAAATATTATTTTTTATACTATAGTATTCTTTGAAATTTAAATAAATTTAAGAAAGAACTTTGGTTTAAAATTTACTAGATCAAATAAAATAAAACAGGAAACTAGGTATCCTATTCAAATAATGTAGGATGTCTTGCTAATTCGGTACAGTTTTGTAAATTTTTAGCGCTGAGATAGTTTAAAAAAAATTAGTTTTTGTTTATGATTCATTTTCTTTTATCCCCATTGTTGTTAATGCTAATTTTGGCTGTGTCTTTATCATAATTTCTTTTAAATAATTTGTGTAAAATAATATCATTTGCTATCATAGAGTCATTCCGGATGAGGTTGATTATATCCAAGGAAAAAAATGTTTCCATCAATAGTAACGAAAGTTTTTATTTTGAAATATTATATTCATTTGTTCTACGTTGATGTAATGAAATTCTAATTAACATTAATCATATTTTAAATTAATAACAATCGAAAGAAAAATGTTTTACAAAATTATTTCAAAACTAAATCATAAATTAATTACTTTTCGTTAATCTTAAATTATTAAATTTTTCATTAAATTTTTCAAAACTAAAATTAAGAGATACGTTCTTCAGTTCTACTGGATCTAGAACAACTTGTTCTTTTAGAATGTTTCTTTCAAATGATTTCACGTATATTGAGATATTATTAACAGACATAAGAAAAAGATTAGAATACATTAAATTTCGTGCAAATAGTTTGTTAATGCGTACAATAGAAAGACATCTTGGTGCGATGGTTCAATAGTTTCAACAGTTCTAATTTGATGTGGGTTTTTAGACAGTGATGAAAATGTAAAATTATCCATTAGTTACTCCTAATATGATATTTACTTTTATAATCATAAGTAAATTTGAAAACCTAACATTTTCAACAACTATATTGATAGTTACCGTAGAGCTATCTCGCTATATTATATACTAGCTGCCTTTGGCGACCAGTCGGTTCGCCAGTATTAATGCTCGCTAAAATTTTCATATAATATTTTATGTAGCTGTGTCTCATAACGGGTTTTTCACCAAAGTATTTTTAAACCAAGCAAATTTTGATAATCATATAATTCATTTATAGTATTATTTTCTTCAGATGTTCTGTTCATTGTGCTACTCATCTTTCTCTTTCTATCCGAACAATGATTGTCCTGGAATTGATATTTTACTTAAATGGTGGAGGGAAAGGTCTAAAATTCTACGTTTTTATAGAATAATGAGATTCAAATTTTTATAAATGTAAACACACTAAACAAATAAATATACAATTGGTTTTCAAGGGATGCGAAAGTTTAAAAACAGCTTGGAAAATGCCGCGCACAGAGGAAATAATGGTGACACATACACACCCTTCTTTTGTCTTTTTTTTCTTCTATCCTTTTTTTCTTCACTACTTTTCTTTCTATAAACCCTTTTTTAGCTTTGTTCTTACTTTTTTTTTCTTCCCTGCCCAGACTTTATTTTGAGCAGGCATAGATTAAATATTCATACAGACTAATAATAAAAGCAACTATTTTCTTTCTTTTTTTAACATCCCGTTATCTATAAATGAAAACCAACTAACTTCTCGTATTTCTTTCTAAACAAATCATAATGCATGACTTCCCTGCTATCATACTCAGTTGGTGTGGGGGAAGGAAAGGAAGATTTTTGGCGGGAAAGTAAGAAAAGCGTCGTTTTATCTATTTTCCTCGCAGTTTTTTTCATTTTTTCTCTCCATAAGAACCATCCTCGTGTCTTAACGAAAATATTTTTTAAAAAAATTAGCCGAATTGGTCGAGCCGTTCTCTATTTTTGCGCTTAGCAACGTATTTCCATTTTATTAATATAGATTAGAGTTCATCATTTTATTTCTGTTTTTTCATCATTTTATTTATGTGTTTTTTGTCGTGTTGCAGCATCGTAACTGAAAAATTTTTGCAAATAATGATCTATTTTTATGTATTCATTTCTTGGATTCTGTTATAAAAAATTGTATGTTAATCTATGAAATCTATTTTTAATTTTGAAGTTGTAGGAGCTAAAAATTGTCGAGCTGTATGAAAATAGCATAAAAAGTGATCCAAATGTCATGGCCTGCTATAAGATATTAAAATGAAACATATGAGTAAATGTATGATTATAAATAATATTATAATTCAAATAATTCAATCAACAGGTTATGGTAACAATCTCGTGGGAAACAAAAATGTTAAATAATTTAAACACGTAGCGTTACAATGCAATAGAGTTAAGTAAATAATAAAATTTGTTTTATGAGCACAATTATTATTATTATTATTATTATTTTCAAATTTAAGCAAATGCATAATAGAAAAGGGTGTGTGTGGGGGGGGGACTCCTGTTTTCCGTCTTAAATTTATTTTACTTAACATGTAATTAGAATGGAGGTTACTATTGAAAGATAAGCCTGTTGATTGCAATATTTGATATAAATAATTCAACCGACTTAATTATTTTTAGTTAAATGACATCTTCATTTTATTAAAAATTAAAATTTTATCTTCCCTATATTTAATATAAAATTATATTTCTACCTATAGTAAGAATTGTTCTTATTCTTACTTATTTTTAGATATTATATTGCAAATCTTTTAATTTTCAGTATTCTACTAAAACCTTATCATTTATTAATATCCATACATAGGGCGCGTAAAGTTCGGTCATAGTATTCAGATTATTATGCTTGAATGCAGACTTTGAATAACAACTACTCCTATTGACTTTTAAATTCGTTTTCAATCTTTTTTCTTCTTCTGGATAATGATCTTATTGTAACCATTTAAAATTGTAAACTAACAATTTTGAAAAAAAAAAAAAAAAAATCTTTCCACAAATTCAAATTTATTGAAACATGCTTATAAAATAATTGAAAATTGAAATTTATTGAAAATGCTTATATTATTTCTGATTTATTAAAAAAGTCTTTTCGAGTTAAAAAAAAATCCAGATGTGCTCTTTTATGTATAAAATATTTTACTGCATTGCAAAATGTTAGCTTAAATTTTGAAATTAAAATTTTTTCTTTTAATATTTTTAATTAAAAGAGTAATTTTTAATAATAACTTTTAAATTGATTATAAAGATAAATTACTAATAAAATTAAAGGACTATATATTTTTTATTTATTCCTTATCATCGGACTCGACTATTGATCGAAAATCTTGATTATTATAATAATTTTTTTAATTCAAGAATTTTCTAATACTGTTGACCTGGATAGCTTGGTTGGAAAGCATTGGATTTGCATCCTTTGTGCTGCGAGTTCGAACCCGCCAGCCGAAGACTCTTTCTCTCTCTCTCTCTCTCTGTGTGTGTGTGTGGACGTTAAATCTGTCGTAGTTACAAAGTCCTCCATGTCGAGAGTAATACCACTGGGGGTACTGGTTCAGAAATAATCGTTCTTTGTTCCAGATCTAAATTAAGATCTGTGGATGAATGAATGAAGTCCGCCCTGTAAAAGGGGTTTGTGACGTGTGTGAGCTTGAGTTCAGACTTCTGTCTTTAAGTGCTCAGGAGTCTATATCTTCAGAAGCTGTTGCACTCCTCCTTCTGTTGTAAAGCGGAACAAGAGAACAACAACTAATACTGTTAAAATGCTGTATTCATTCAAACTTCCTTCTTTACATTCAGAAGAGATTAAACTCTATATGGCTCATTTGGAAATTCGAATTTCACGATTCCTTTTTTCTATGTAAAATGTCAATTCCAGATTTTTTTATTGATTTTAATTAAAAATTAATATTTAAGATTAAAATTTATTCTGTCAAATGGAAATAAAATTATTCATTATCAGTAACCTTTAAGAGTTGCTCCAATATGTATCTGCAAAAAATCTGAAATTTTAAGTAAAAAGATAAAAAGGAAATCCTTTTTTTAACAGGCTACCAATATTTATTACGAAATTTGTCGAAAAATATTTCTCAAGTTTATCGCCCCTATAAAGTATTAGCACACCTTTTAAAAATAGAGTTAATCATGTGTCTGTTGCTAACGTTACTTGGTAGTAAACAGTTTTGAAATATGCACTTGCGTCATTTCTTAATTCTTGCTGACTTAGATAAGCAACACTGTTTGTGTTTTGTAATTGCCTATTTATCGCGTTCCAGGGAAATTTTTTTCCATTGATACGGTATCATATTAGTCAGAAATTGCTGCGCTCATTAATTTAGTTCGTGAAAATTATTTTATTCGATAATTCGAGTTGTGTCTCTTTTCCTATAGCAATTCTTGCGTTTATTAAAAAAAAACTAATTTATTTAATAGGGAATTGTTATTTTTGAGTGCAGTATAATGCTATATATTGTTACGTTTTTAGCGTAGCGGGATCGGATTGAATGGACTTTATTTGAGGACAGCACAAACAAATTTATTTACAGCTATTTACAGGTATATACAGGATGACTTGGAAAAGTAAAACTTCAGAAAACACACTTCTGCAATAATCAGTCACTTACAGCGTAAATGCGTCTTACGCACAATAAACACGGTTTTCAAAACAGCTATAGTATAGCACAGCAACAGTCAATCACAGCGAGCTTAATAACACAGCGTTAACAGCAAACGCAAACACAGCTCACTAATAATAAGCGAAAAGCTACAAGTAAGCGAACGCTTCTCTTCTTCGAGAGAGATTCTCTATCTTTGAGCGATCAACTGCCAGGAAGAGGCAACCCGCCTCTTATATAGTCGGGCGAAAGCGTGGCCGTGCTACGGCG